>JAFEMH010007289.1:0-95681 GCA_022495995.1 Adenophora triphylla var. japonica
CTTCCAAGAGGAACAATCGGACATCTTCCAACCATGCTTGAAACCACATCCGAGAGCCTCCCCTCGCCTCACTTCCCATACTGCACTTACGGGCCACGGTTAACTCGCAGCCTAAGTTTGAAAAGGCCTACAATCGCTGAACCTAATGGGCCGCACTCGCCTATGTATATCTAGCTCCTTCCGCAAAACATCGCCTCAAGCCTCCCGCCAAAGGCAAAGAGACGATTAACTATGCGGGATGTGAATGTAACAACATCACTCCTTTCAGCCTCCCAAAGAAACCTGGCCGAGTCCGTAATTTTCCACTCGGCCGCGAATCCCGAAAACTTTGGGATGCCCCCGAATGACATCTCATAGTGGGACCTGTAAAAGAAGGCTTGCCGCGCCTTGGAGAATTTCCAACCCAGAATCCGAATGCTCCCGTGGATACTACAAAGTACTGTGGCCTTTCATCAAGCTCACTCACATCTCGATCGACCGCTTTACTCCGAAAAAGGCAATCCAGCAAGCTAATAGAGCAAGGAAAGTTGGAAGGCCCCGAAGGCCTAACACAGTCAAAAATCACGCTACCACTGAACTACAATCGTGTGAATATGATTGAATGCGGAGAATCTTCACACGCCCAGAAGACGCTCACGAAGGTCCCCAAATACCCAAAGGCCAATCTCGTCGAGGATCCCGACCCTACTCTCGCCCTCGAGGATATCGAACGAATCAACCCATCTTGGTCTCATGTCGAAATCCCTTGTAAGAACATGAGGCCCCGCTATTTCTGAGCAAAGTGTGGAAACCGACATATCGAAGAATCGGGGCTGCCCGCTGTAATACGGTGTGAACGACACAACACGGTTAGAACAATCGAGAAGAATCGAACAAGAAAGCCTTCCGGCGGCACTCAGACTGGGGCTTATTTCAAAGAAAGAGGCCGAAGAGCATCTCGGGAGCTAGTATGACTTCTGCAAATTCGCTTTGGGAGAGCCCGAATATGATCCCGAGAACAGTCAAGAATCGTAAGAGGAGGATTCCTTCTATATCCTACTCCGGCTACAAATATGTGCCGCCCCTCTCACTCTTCCCCCGCAACTTCGGGAGGAGAAGTCGAATCGCAGCTTACCATCATACTTCCGGAATGGGAGCATATGACGACCCTCATGCACAGACGCACCCCTCTTCCCCTAACAGATTTGACCGTCGCTCTCTCACTGGGAGCATCCCCGTGGTAATGGGAAGACGATTCTCGATGACAAAGAATGACGATGATGATTTACGACGATGATGATGACGAGAGCGAAGAGTCGATCGAGGCCCCAGATCCGAAAACAATCTGGAACAATCATGCCCGAAATGAACCCAATAGGAGCAAGCCACAATGGTTGGTTGTCACCAAGCGACAAAGCCGAACGGCGACCCGCCGTAAATGCGGATCAGTATTCCAATGGAAGACATGACCCTACGAGGTGTCACTTATGTGAAGATGGAGCCCATTTCAGGGCTGAATGCCCTAGATACTCCAGAGGGATTTTTAAGTAGGACAAGAAAGCCCGCGCCGCCGCATCCGTACATATCCGGGAAATCCTAGAACACAACGTTCCTTATAAGAACTCGAATGGTGAATGGAGAAAGATTTATTGAGCTAACCGAAATCGAAAATGGAGGGTTTCTAAACACCGGAAGATGGGAAAGTAATTCGTAAACGTTATCGGATGCTTTTTTTCTTCTTTCCCATCGAACGGATGGCGTAACAATAGTAAGTCCTGGTCAGCTGGGAAATGGGGCGAGCCAGCCGAATGCCGAATGCGCAATCACCGGAAAAGGGTTATCGATCTCGAACGTCTCCCCAAGCTGCCTTCATACCTATGCAGTCCGCACGCGACGCCTTTCCTAATTGCTTCCACGGCCCGAACAATGGACCCCGGTGCTCCTTATTTGGACTTGCGTGCATCTATCGAGCCGCTACCTCAAGCTCAGGAAGAAGGAACGTTCCCTACGCTCCTTCACATCCTTCATCATCTTCCTACCCGCAAGATCGCCTCTACCAAGTAAAGACCAGAAAGGATATACGGTGGATGAGATGGAATTTGTGCAGCTGAGCAGGCCACAACTCGCGGCCATCCAAGTGGATGAAATCGGCAAACCGCCGTAAAGCCTCCCGACTAATAGCGTACTCTTGTCGCATGATAACAATGAGGCAGTAGGCCGGCCTATGAGAATGAATCGGGAGGACGCCTAGCTCTGTGCGGGCCATCCAAGGGGCAACAACAGCAACCCTGCACTCGAAGCCAGGTAGCTTTGGGAAGGCGCTTAGTAAGTGGCCGCCCGAGGAAGAGGCCATGATGCGGCTCAAGCTCAACTGGCCCTTGCACCGCCGCTGTGCTCGCGTCGTAAGCCAATGCCGGCCAATAGCCAAAAGTGGCTCCCCACAGTTAAAGGCGTTGGCAAAGATTGAAGAAATCTAGTCAAGAGAGCGACCGATGAGGAAGTTAACTCATTAACCCGATCCGGCGCATTTTCCAAGGAAATCCTAAAGCGTATAAGAAGGCCACGTATCAAGCACCAAAAGAAGATCGCCGCCCTATGCTAAGACACTTAAACCTGCACTCGAAAAAGAGGATCCCGTGCTCACCCAAATAAGCAAACACAGCCAACATTTCCCTCTCGGGTCTCTACTCACTTCGTCTTATCCCCATAAGCCGAAGAAGAAAGCCCGGCTCGCACTCCGTGCCTATTGATGCTACTCCCGATGATGTGGCATACACCGATTGGAAACATCCACTACGGGAACATAATCACTTTCACGCATCTCGACCTCCCTCAATTTGGGGCCGATCATAATGAGCCTCTCTTCATCACAAAACACTGGATGAACGACGCCTCCTCGGGTCCCGGTTGATAATGGGTCCTGAATGAACATTCTTCCAAAGAAAGATCATGAGCTTGCTTGATATCAAGACTACGTACTTGAAGCCTTCTTCTCTCACAAAGCCAAAGCTTACGACTCAACATCCCGAGCGGTCCTGAGTTGCTACTTTAGACCTCCGGGTTTGGGATGCAAATTGATACCCGTGGAATTCCAAAAGTTATCGACATCCCGATTACTTTCAATGCCCCGTCGGAAGACCTTAGTCGCACCAAGTCAAAGGGGCCGCCTCAAGCCTCCACCAAGGTGTGAAATTGCCTCGAATGGGGATCTCACGACCATTTACGAAGGGGATTTAGTCACTTTAGAAGGCACAGTATACGGCTAATACCTATTCTCGAAATCAAACACGACGAGGAAGGTCACATGCTAACGGGCTTCACTGGCCGAGCCTCCCAAGGCCCAAGTGTGCAACATAGATCTGACGGTCACTGATAAAATCCCACCCGCCTTGAAAATGATGAGAAAAATGAGCTATCTACTCCGGCCTCTGGTCTGGGGAAGCGCCAACAAGGAACTTTCAAACTCATCGAAGTAAAAGGACAAAATACTCGCCACGGCCTGGGATATGAGGCCTCCCCAGTGGACACACTGCAAAGTGGAAAAAAGATTTGAAGCTGCCACAGGAAAGGTCCCGGCCGACAATCCCAAATCTCTCCCCTTCACTCCCAATTTGGCCGACTACTTTGTAAAGGGTCCCACACAACCAGAAACATCACAAGAGCCCACTCCTACGGCAGATGGCTAAAGCTACAGGATAGCCTCAACAAGTTCGAGGAACCAAGGCTAACCCGGTCCGTAGAATGTTCCCCGGACCTACCCAAGATACTCCTGGGCTACCACTACCATGAAGAGCGAGTATACTCTTCGTAGGCGTACCCGACTCCGGTGGAACAGCTCGAGAAACTCACAACCACTATTCCTACGCCCAGAAGATCCGAAACCCGAGTTCGAACCGACAAGGCCAAAAGCTAAGGCCACGGAATTTCCCTCGATGATTGGGATGGTCTCGGTTATGCAAAGAATTGTTCGAAGAAGAAGTCCGTGCGACTGACACGATTGATCTCATTTGCCACCAAGAGATGATAGCTAAGAATTGAGAAAGGAGAACAAAAACAAAGACATGCTTCCCGAGTCATGAGGCCACCAACAACGATGCCGCTAAAGAATTGGGAAACCTCTCGTGCCCGTCCGCGACTAAGGAGGAAATGATCACCAAGCTCGGATTGGTCCCCCGTCCCCTTTGCAGGTTTCAACCCAGGACAAGTCCTCCCAGCCTCTCTCGTTAAGATCGAGCCCTAGGGTCGTCCGACGGCCTTACGCCCGAAGACTACGAGTCTCGTAGCTAGCACCGTATTCCCTTTCGTTTTTCAATGAAATGACGAACCTTCTCGAGTATCCCTTGATTGCCACTTTAACTAATGATGAATTAATTAATAAAAATTTTAATAATAATTCATTAGATAAAGAAGCGTATACATTAAACAAAAAAAAAATCAAACAACAAAAATCTTTAAGCAAAGTTGTCCGGGAAGAGGAAAATCGAGCCCAAGCCGCCGAAGAGATTTTGACGAGTGTGAATTTGGGAACCGCGGAAGAGCCTAAAGAGACGCTAGATTGGTCATTTCTTCGAAGGAAGTGGAAAGGATGCTCGCAAAGTCCTACAAAATCCTCAATTCAAAGAAAGTCGCCCTCTTCATCAAAGAAAACATCATGTGCCGATACGGGTTGCCGCCGAAATCATTTCGTATAATGGATCCCACTTCAAGGGGAATGTGAAAACCGGCGGAATTCCGAATAACCCGTCACAAGTCATCACCCTACAGCCCCAAACCAACTGAGCTGCCGAAGGCAAAGAAACAAGACTCGGGAAAATATCATCCGGAAAATGGCCGTCCAAGGCAGAGATTGGCCCGAAAAGTTACACTGCACTTCGGGGCTACGTAACATCGCCGAACGGCAATCGGGGAAACACCGTTTGCCCTCACATACGGAATGGAAGCCGTACTCCCAATCGAGCCGGAAATACCTCGCTCCGTATACCGCCGGAAAGCCAAATCAACGAGGTCGAATGGCTCCGCAGTCGCCATGACGAATTGGCCCTACTAGATGAACGCCGACCGAAGGCCATGGAACACATCCGGCCTACCAAGGAAGAATGGCCAGAGCCTTCGACAAGAAAGTAAAGCATCGGGAGATCCGAGAAGCGTGATCTCGTTCTAAAAGAAAAGCCCCCACCGTATCAACCTCTCGGCAAATGGGAGCCCGTATGGGTCGGGCCATATGTCGTCCGTAAGATCTTCTCCTGAGGAGCCATGCAATCTTGCAAACCTCGACGGAATCCCTTTGTACACCCAAAGGAATGGTGACAAGTCCGCGCGGATACTACGCGTAAAAAAAAAAAAAAAAAAAAAAACAAAAAAAAAAAAAAACAAAAAAAAAAAAAAAAAAAAAAAAAAAGAGTGCTAAAAAGAGTAATACCCAACTAGGTTAGAAACCCGAAAAGGGCGGCCTAGGTAAAAAACAGTGGTTGCACCAAAAAAAAACAAAAAAAAAAAAAAAAAACAAAAAAAAAAAAAGAGTGCTAAAAGAGTAATACCCAACTAGGTTAGAAACCCGAAAAGGGCGGCCTAGGTAAAAACAGGTTGCACCAAAAAAAAAAACAAAAAAAAAAAACAAAAAAGAGTTCACCGCTTGAACTACGAAGACCCGAGCTCCTCAAAATGAGGGGAACGTAGGGCAAATTGAAACGGTTCGGTCTAAAGCACAAATAAAAGCCATACTTTGGCATCAATACAATTGATCGTACCATGAAAGCGTCTCGAAAAACTCTAAAGCAATTCAAATATTCATTACAAGTTAAAAGCTCTTTGATGAGTCTAAGCCCGATTCATTCCTACAACCTGGGCAACCTCGCTAAAAGAAAACTAAGATACATAATCAAACTAATGTGTCTGGCACGGCAAGAAAGGGATACTTGGAAACCTCGTAGTCACTCCAAGCCACTCGCATCGGCCTCTCCCTTCTTCTTCCCCTCCGAGTCTTTCTCTTCCGAACCGGAAAGATGCCTGCATTCCTCCTACCAAGCTCGTATAGGAACAAAGGTCTATCAAACCGGCCTCCTCGTCGTGGCCTTAGTAGCCCTAGCGTCATCCCTCATCTCCTCGTAACCTAGCCGGTAACATAGGAGCCCTCCTCTCCCGTCTCTTGACGTAAGCCTCATAATCGGCCGCGCGTCGTCCGCTCCCGTCATGAGGATTGGCCCTCGCCTCGGCCCTCCTCCTCTCGTAAATGGGCCCGGTCCTCCGCACCTACAATGGCCTCACGCCGTCTCAAAATAGCCACCCGAGTCTCTCCTGCATGCCCTCGTACCAATCCAGTACCAAGTGGTCAGAACACCGGTCTCTGACGCCCGAGAATGACCCGAGGAGGAAAGGCATCGTACTCCATACTCGGGAAAGAAATGGAAACACCGAGGGATCATCCATGGAAACAGGAGCCACCACCCCGCGTAGCTACATCATCAAAGCCCTCCAAAGGAACCTCGCTCCAAGCCAAACCGCCTAAGGACTGCAGCCGAATGTAGAAACCGGACCGAGAAAGCCCCTAAGCATAACCACATGGGACCCGTCCCGAAGCACTCGGCGAGTCTCCACCCGCCAATGAGGCACCAACCATCTCGATATCTTCAGCCCGGGCGACCCGCCATCCAACGCGCCCACGAGCCCCGATCATCAAAATCTACATCAACACCTCTCCCGGCAAAAGTCCAAGGCTCGATCATATCGAGGTTTCCCGAAGAACCCCCAAACGCTCCATCGCCCACATGTGGTCAAGAGAAACGGGCTGCCCCCGCGCATGTACCGCCGTCCCGTAGCTAATCTATCGAGAGCATGAAAAGTCTCCCCAAGAATCAAAGGAACGACATCTCTCGCCTGTGCGACAATGGACGACAACATCCAAAGAGATCGATGGCAAATCCCGAAGGAATAGACCATGAACAAAGTGCCGAACATGCAAAGTGCAAAGGCATCCCAATAGGCGTCATCCACCAAGCCTAAGCCCCTAAATCAGTTTCTGGGAAGACCGGAAATATCAAAATGGCTCGGGACCGCGGATCATGCCTCGTGCTTCCTCCGGGAAAGATGAAGAAGGTTGCACAACTTGTCAACAAAAGAAGCTCCTCCGACAAAGGAATTGCTATCTCCTCCACCTCCGACCTCCAAGCAAGGCCCGAAATTCTTCCACAATCGGAACAATCTCGTTGAAGGAAAGGCAAAAGACATGCCTTCTAGTATCCCAAAACGAAGAAGAAGCCCTTAAGAGGTCATAATCCGAACCAATTCTTTGAGAGACCACAAGCATCGTACCTTGTACCGTTCTTCAAAGAAAGACCTTCTCTCATGCATAATTTCCCGGACCAATCCTTGAACTTGTTGAAAAATGACATTTGGGACTCTTGGGACAATTTTGAGGGAGCTTTTCTAAGGCTTTCCATGGTTTTTTCTCTCTTCCTCCCCGAAAATGGTCAAGTTTGGACCGGAGGTTGAAGAGGATATTTGAATTTGAAATAAAGCAAGACCAGTGTCCGGACCAAAATTAAAGGACACTGTCGATGCAGATTCCTCCGTGCGGATGGGATTGCTTCATCGAAAAATCTGCAATGTACCCAAGCTCGCTACACCAAAAAGGGAATATTCCGTCCCGCTGCTCGAAACTTGTGCAAAAACCCTCCCCAAACCAAACCCATATACCAAACACCCTTGCAAAAAAAAAAAAAAAAACACCAAGGCTCATGCAACATTGCATTCATAAAATAAAATCCTAAATTATTACATTCCCATAAATAAAATCCTAAATTATTACATCAAAAAAAAATGTGCATGATCTCGTACAAATCTAAATCTCAAAAAAAAAAAATCAATCGGAGTCTCCAGACCCGATGTCTCCCCGGCCCTCTTGCGACTCGGGCCCGCTCGTCAGAGCCCCGAAAGTCTCGGGCTCGTAATCGTCCTCATCTCCGTAAAGAGGCTCGTCGGGACCAACCGGCACACTCGATAGGGTAAACCTGCATCCCCGAAGAAATCGAATCCGAAGGTGAAGGCGTCCGACTCCCCGAACATACGGAGACGACTCCATCTACGCCGCGTACGTGTCCTCGCCCGTGCGGATCCCCAAGAATGACGTGATCCGAAGGCGGCCGCGCGGTGATCAATGAGAGGAGAAAGAGGGGTCTCGGAAGAAGTCTCCGAGGGAATAGGAGAAGCCTCCCGTCCGGACAGTGCCGGCCGTGGTCTCCTCGCCCTAGCCTCGAGGTGCCCCGCAAGCAACCATCCTCCGTATGAACCTCTTGGCTCCGATCACTTGCTTCGTCGCTGTCTCGACGACCACCTCCGAAAACCGCACAAAAGCAAAAGCGTCAAAAAAAAAAAAAGAAGTGATGCTAGAGATGATGAAACAAAAGAAAGAAAAGAAGGGGAAAAGGTGAAGCCATACCTTCATACCCTGACGAGGCCGGAAAGCTCGTGGAAGCCGCTCGGCCGAGGGATCTCGCACCCTCAATCGGACCCCATCCCGGATGTAGGAAAAATCCGTCCGAGGGTACCGCGGATCCCAAGCCCCTCCCTCTCCAAAACCCGAGGCATCCTCGCCTCCTCAAGACGAACGTCGCATATGGCTCGATCGCCACGAAGTCCGAGAAGTGGGCCGGGCTCGCTGTAATCATCCCAGTCACCTGACCGATCGCTCGGGTGCATCATATCGGCGGGAGGCTCCACCGGTGTCCTCAAAAGCGAAGTTCACGCCATGCCGGCGCGTCACCCTCTCTCCCGGATAATAGGCATCGCAGTCGACCCCTCAAAATCCTCCGCCGCACTGCTCCGTATCTCGCGCGCCTTCAGCGCTACCTCAAAGCGATCCTGTGGGAAGAATATCATCCCCTCATCCGTCTCGGCCTCCGTCAAAGGAAGGCAATCCGCGTACTGAGAGTCGTACGCCCCGGAGCTTATCTTCTCCCGGCATGCTTGGGACCAAGACCGCATGGCCGGATACGCCCGACGTACTCCGCCGGCCGCCGCCACACCGTGACGTGGGAAAACTCCAACGCCCATACCGCGAAAGGTAAAAATCCAATCAATCCAAATAAGAAATAAAAGTGCGTGCTCAAAGGAAAGAGGGAAAGCAAAAAGAGAGCTTATACCTCCGTGAGCAAACTCGAAGCAAGACAGTGGAGCTCACAGCCTCTTCCGCCGTATCTATCAAGAGCGAAGTATACCAAACCCCCGGCCTCCCCCAGAAACATCTCCAACCGTCTCCATGTCCTCCAAGGACCTCAAGAAGGCAAAGACTCGCCGTCCCTCAAGATGCCCAAAGAGCGTGCTCGAAAAGGTAAACCGCAGGAAGGACCTAGCACCGCTTCCGCGCTAAACCTATCCTCCCCACCTCGTAACTCGCGATGGTCTCCACGATCTTGCCGAAGACCACGGCATACTCCATCCCCATCCCCTTTTGGGAATAGGGGAAAATCCAAGAAGAGCTCGCAGACGCATCGCTGTAGCCATCTCTCCACTCAATGCCGCGTCCATTCAAGGACGTACCCGTGATCGCAGCATAGTCGTAAGGCGTAACAGCCGCCTCGCCCCGTAAGAAGTGGAAGGTGTGGGTCGCGTCCCACCAATGCCGCGCTAGAGCGAACATCAAGCCCTTGCTCTTAGGGAACTTGACCGCCCCCTCAAGCACTCGACAAACTCCCAGAGCCCCGTCTCGACAACGATCCGTCTCTGACTCGGCAAAGCTCCTCGGCCCGCATTCGGAAGCCGGTCCCACAAGTCAATCACGTACTCCACCGATCCTCGAGTCTTCATCTTGTTCGCTGCTCCGTCACAAAACGGTTTCCGCCCTAAAAAAAAAAAAAAAGAGAAAATGTCAAAAGATTGCCTTTGCATTTACATTAAAAAAAAAAAAAAAAAAAAAAAAAAAAAAATTCGACAAAGATAACAAAGATACAATGTGCATAGCCCCATTTTTCTCGCATGAAAGAAAACAATTTGCAAGTCCCAATGCATTCATCAAAAAAAAAAAAGAGGATGCATTCCTACGCGAGTAAAAACTCCGTCCCATTTTCAAAAAAAATGCATATATGCATATCATCCATCTTACATGCAACGGGAGGAAAAATCCGTCCCACTTTTCAAAAAAAAAAAAAATCCTAAACATACATACATCTCATATTGGCAAAATGCCCATTCTTTCCAAACAAAATGCATGCATTGCATCATCATTCATCAATATCAATATTCAATTCCAAAAAAAAAAAAAATCACAATTCTTCGAATTTTCACATGAAATTTTCGAATTAAAAAAAAAAATGTGGCGAAAATGCCAATTCTTTTCCCAAGCAAAATGCACATTTTTGGGACACTCACAAATTCATTGCAACATTGCATATCATCAATATCAATATTCAATATTCAAAAAAAAAATATCCAAAAATCACCCAAAAATTTCAAACAAGAAATCGACAAGAGGATCAAGAGGATTCGAAATATACCGTTCGGAGATGCGGATCCGAAGCCCAATGTTGCCAAGCACGGGTAATGCTCCTCCGCAAACGATTGCGAAAGATTGTAATGACTCCTCATCCGGACGAGCTCCAATCGCCTCTCCACTATGGGACCACGTCCTTGGCCTTGAAAAGCGCCTTCCCAGTGTTCCATTGCTCAAAAAATCGAAGAAATCGGACGAATTTTGAAGCTTCTAGGCCAAAAATGGCCGTTCTCCTCGTCTTTCTCTCTCTCGCTCTCGGCAGCTTTCAAAAATTGACTCGAGGAAGAAGAAGGGCGTCGTCCTAATTAATACCCCCGACTTTCCATCCCTATCCGCGCGGATGAGATTGTCGTGGTCAAAATGACCCTTTGCCCCTTAAAATTTCGTGACTCGCAATTCGGCCCCAACTTGACAAAGTTAACCAAAGTTAACCAAAGTCGCCCCTTGCCAAGAAAATTACCCCTATAGCAGTCAAACGTAAGACCGAGTGCCCCGAGAAAGATAACGGATCCCGTATCTTTCATCAAAATTACCCCTACCAAACGTAAGACCGAGTGCCCCGAGAAAGATAACGAGATCCCGTATCTTTCATCAAAATCACCCCCTGCAAAGCCAAACGTAAGACCGAGTGCCCCGAGAAAGATAACGGATCCCGTATCTTTCATCAAAATTACCCCCTATCAAACGTAAGACCGAGTGCCCCGAGAAAGATAACAAGATCCCGTATCTTTCATCAAAATTACCCCTGCAGCCAAACGTAAGACCGAGTAACCCGAGAAAGATAACGAGATCCCGTATCTTTCATCAAAATTATCCCCTAGCCAAACGTAAGACCGAGTAACCCGAGAAAGATAACGAGATCCCGTATCTTTCATCAAAATTACCCCTAGTCAAACGTAAGACCGAGTAACCCGAGGAAGATAACGAGATCCCGTATCTTTCATCAAAATTATCCCCTAAGCTCAAACGTAAGACCGAGTGCCCCGAGAAAGATAACGAGATCCCGTATCTTTCATCAAAATTACCCCTGCAGAAACGTAAGACCGAGTGCCCCGAGAAAGATAACGGATCCCGTATCTTTCATCAAATTATCCCCTAAGCAAACGTAAGACCGAGTGCCCCGAGAAAGATAACGAGATCCCGTATCTTTCATCAAAATCTTCCCTATAGCTAAACGTAAGACCGAGTGCCCCGAGAGAGATAACGAGATCCCGTATCTTTCATCAAAATCACCCCTAGCAAAGAAACGTAAGACCGAGTGCCCCGAGAAAGATAACGAGATCCCGTATCTTTCATCAAAATCACCCCGGCAGAAACGTAAGACCGAGTGCCCCGAGAAAGATAACGGATCCCGTATCTTTCATCAAATTCCCTAGCCAAACGTAAGACCGAGTGCCCCGAGAAAGATAACGAGATCCCGAATCTTTCATCAAAATTACCCCTGCAAGCCAAACGTAAGACCGAGTGCCCCGAGAAAGATAACGAGATCCCGTATCTTTCATCAAAATCACCCCTAGCCAAACGTAAGACCGAGTGCCCCGAGAAAGATAACGGATCCCGTATCTTTCATCAAAAATCATCCAACGGCAGTCAAACGTAAGACCGAGTGCCCCGAGAAAGATAACGAGATCCCGTATCTTTCATCAAAATTCCCCCCGGCAGTCAAACGTAAGACCGAGTGCCCCGAGAAAGATAACGAGATTCCGTATCTTTCATCAAAATTCCCCCCGGCAGTCAAACGTAAGACCGAGTGCCCCGAGAAAGATAACGGATCCCGTATCTTTCATCAAAATCATCCAACGGCAAGCCAAACGTAAGACCGATTTCCTGCGAATATGTCTCGATTTTCCTCAAAGAAAGGCTAACGAAATCCCCAAAGAAAGTTAATCTAATCCCAAAAGCCAACGAAATCTCGAGTAGTACTCGAACTACGAAAGGGCTTGATTCCCACTAGGGATACGTAGGTAGCCTATCATTAGGTCCAGCCCCTCGACCAAAACGGTCACCCTCTCCTTCGGCAGCAGACAAAGTCCACAGAAAGGCCATTTCAAATTAAGGTCCGAGGCGCCTAAAAAGCCATCATCATTAAGGTCCGAGGCGCCTAAAAAGCCATCATCATCAAGGTCCGAGGCGCCTAAAAAGCCATCTTCAAGGTTCGAGGCACCTAAAACGCCATCTCCAAGGTTCGAGACACCTAAAACGCCATCTCGAAGGTCCGAGGCACCTAAAACGCCATCTCCAAGGTCCGAGGCACCTAAAACGCCATCTTCAAGGTTCAAGGCACCTAAGACGCTATCACTAGAAAGCGATAAATCGCAATCATCCCCAGCAGAGACCGAAAATGGTCATTCCTATCAGAGCGGATAGCCATCAGACCAAAAATGGTCATTCCTATCCCCAGCAGAGCGGATAGCCATCAGACCGAAAATGGTCATCTCTTATCCCCAGCAGAGTTTCTTTCCAAAGAAACGACCGTAGAACTCGCTCATCGTGTTCGAGGCACCTAAACGCCATCATCGCCGTGGTCAAAGACCCGAACTACGATCGGCTTCGATTCCCATTCGGGATACGTAGGTAGCCTATCGCTAGGTTCAGCCACCCGATCACTCGATCATCCCGCCAAGTATGGAGCCTTACTCTTATCGACGACCCCGCTTCCTTCGAAAGCGCCGTCGCCGAGGGGCTACTGTAAGTGCTCCAATTTGAGCTTGTTAGAATTTTCGTTAGAAAATTAACGAAAGTTATAACATTTCTAACAATTCCTAACTATCCTAACATTTCTAACAAAGTGAGGGTAAAATGGGCATTGTTATTTAAGGTTAAACCTTAAAAAGAATCTCAAAAAGCAAAACAAAAGAAGAAAACCAAAAATGGCAATGGCTGGAACATAATCTGGCTGTTTAATTTGAATTTTGAAAAAGATTATTCTTCTTGTCCAAAGCTGAAGCTGCATTTAATGAACAGTGCACGCTGCCTGATCCTATCCGCGCGGACAAGTATGTAATTTTCAGAGGGCTATAAATTGAGCCCTCCAAATACAAAAATAAAGGAGGAAGAACACAAATGCAACGAACCTCTGGCGAAATATAGAGAGAAAACAGTGAGAATTCTCAAGAATTGTCACCTTTTTCTCTCCAATCTTTCCCAACTCATACTCATCCACTCACTCTCATATTCAAGCCCTAAACACTCATACACTCAAGCCAAACACTCAAGAACACAAGGAAAATTGGTAAACCCTCCTCTTCCTAACCCTAAATCTCATCCATGCATGCATCTTCAAACTACAAAATGTAGTTCTTTCATCTTCTTTCTCTAGATCTAAGAAGATCACCATGGAAGACCATCTCCATGGATGATCTTCTACAAAGATCAACATTATTTTCAAAGCTTTTCTTTCTTACTTGCAAAAATGCACTTTCAAAACCCTAAAACCATTTTCAAGCACTAAATCTTGATTTCAAAGGGTAAAATCCCCCTCCCCAAGCAAATGAAATGCTTAGTCCTAATGTACCCCAAGGATGGTTTGGTATAGTTGATTCACCACTAAAATGTCTAGTGATCACTAACCAAAACCTAGGGAAATGGGGACAAGCATGGATGCAAAACCCCCTTAAAATCATATTTTCTTTCTTGAGAAGTTGCTGTCCAGTAGCAATTTTCTCAGACCTCAGTCCATGGTCTTAATTTTTGGACACAGATGAACTTGGAATTTGGTGTTGACTACAAAACACTTTTTGTAGCCAACATCCAGAGCTTTCCAGACATATTTTTACTTGATTTTGTGGGTGAGTAAAACTCCTCTTTTCAATTTTTCTTTCAGAGGCTAGTTCATCAGCTTCTGGGAATCCAGATCTCATATCTGAGGTTTCCAGAAGGTTTTGACCCCTCAAATCTTCTCCAAAATGGAAATTTATTTCACACAAAGTTTATTCAAGGAGTCTAGAGAAACTTTCATTCTCTGAGTTCATCCAGATTATGAAGTTTTAGGACCCTTGAATCCATTTCAAAATCAGGTGTCTGCTGCCATTTTCTTCTGGCAGAAGTGACTTCTCAACTTCAAAGGGTTTTTTGAGTACCAAATCTCAAACCAAAAATTCTCCAAAAAATCATGGGATCAGTTTAAAGTCTTAAAAAGACATCCCAATTTTTACTTTTTCCAGTTTCAACTTATTTTGGCCAAAACACACACACACACACACACAAATGATTTTCAGCTTGGAAGACTCGTTTTACGAGGCGCGTCGGGTGCACACTAACGTCCTTCCCGACGCGTAACATGACCTCCGAACCTAAATCTCTGATCTCGGGCTTTTTTCAAAGTTTTGGCCCTTCAAAATTAAAATGGCGTGGCGACTCCGTTTTTTCCGGTTTTATTTGGTTTTTCAAAGAAACGCAAAAATCGAATTTTTCCCGCGAAAAAGGCAACACATCGTTACACTCGGTGACAAGACTTATTGAAGAAGTCATGTCATCGACAGAAAAGACATCATTCTGAACATTGGGATGGTCGTGCCGCACGACTGCCTACGTATCTCTATGAGAGAATCAGACCAAACGAAGTTCGACTCCAAAACTCTTAAAAGGCTATTTTAGGTATTTTGAAAAGTATATTTGAAAGGCAAATTTGAAAGAAAAAGGTAAGATCGTACTGAGGAATCAAGGACTTGACCCAATTCCGATGATACCTGGCTTGTTGATGAAGTTGTTGAAGTGCGCCTCCTGAGGTTACTGACGTAGCTGAGGTTGTTTGAGTGCTTTCGAACCATGGATAAATTCATACTGAGGAATCAAGGACTTGACCCAATTATGAAAATATCTGTTTTTGATGATGCGCCGCCCGAGGTTACTGACGTTGCCATTGTTGCCGAGGTCACGAACTTTAAAGTTGCTGAGGTCACGACCTTTATTGACGTTGCCGAGGTCACGGACTTTGAAGTTTGCTGAGGTTGCAGACTTTGTTGATGCTCCACCTGAGGTCACAAGTGTCGCTGTTGTTGCCGAGGTCACGGACTTTGTTGATGCTCCACCTGAGGTCACGAGTGTCGCTGTTGTTGCCGAGGTCACAGACTTTGTTGTCGTAGCTGCCGTCACAAACTTTGAATTTGTCGGTTGAGGTGGAGGTTCTGTCGGCTCCTGTAATGCAAGGATATATGCATGTCGGTCTCGGATTGACCCGAATGATTCTTACCTTTCTGCACCTGCTAGCACATAAAGATCCAAATAGATTTTTTTTTCTTCAGATTTTAGTTGTTTAACTGGACTTATGTGGTGGTACCCACGTCTGTTCGTATAAATGGCCGGTTGGTCATTTTGGTGGTGAGTTTATGTATGAGTATATGGTATATGGTATATGGACATGTAAGGACATTTGTATGAATTTATATTTGAGATGAGTGAACTAGATGAGTGAACTTGTGTTTGACAAGTTGGGAACAAATCAGGTTTATGCAGAATCTGTTGCTAGTCAGCGAGGTTGTCTCGTGCGAGAGTACCGTACTGTTTCTTCATTGTTGTAGAATTTCGATGAGTAACCTTGTGTGAACACATCTAGGCCTGTTGCGAATCTTCATTCTTAATTCTCCCTTGAATCGTGCCTCTAGGAGGTAAACAACTACAAATCTGTTTACTGTCGTAATGGCTTTATGTCCAAGTCTCTTTCCTGTCTCAAGCCCCTAGTTGCTTGAAAGTGGTAGATGACTTTGTGAACAGGCTTGTGAGGCTGCACTCTTGATTTGAAGATGATCGAAGAAGGCTCTCCTTGTTGATTTGATTTGAAGAGGATCGAATGATGTTCGATGAAGAATAGTCTCCATTTATCCTTGATTTTTTTCTTATTTTTTTGTGACGCACTCTGGTTTTTGCCTAGACCGCCCTTTCGGGTTTTCAATCTAGCAGGCATCTCTTTTGCGTCTTTTTTTTAAAAAAATAGTATGTTAACTCGAAGAGAACTTTGTGGAGAAAATCTTATTGAGGAGAGAGAAATGAGATCTCAAGTTAGTTGAGGAGAGACGGACTCTATTCTTTAGAAAGTGATTCAAGCATTGACTCTTTGGAGAAGTGTATTCTCTAATGATGAGAGTGAGAAGCAAAGAGGAAAGCTCCTAATGCAGATTTGATTATTTTGAAGAGTTGAAGTAGAGATTGACTGGGGGAGGAAAGGTTAGGAAGCCCCAGTTTTGATGCTTGTATTTCAAGAGTGTATATGAGAGTGGCTAACAGGAAGCCTCTAGACTCAAGAAGAAACGCTACTTGGTTCAAAGATCTAGAAAAATTGTTCTACCTTTTAATGAACCGTGCATCTTCTAGAGATTTCTAAATAAGTCTGAGAAGAAAGTCAATCATTAGTATGACTTAAGGGTAAACATTTTTCTTGATACTGAAAGTCTTCTTCACTTGTTGTAAGAGGATGTTGAGTAATCTTCATTTCTTTTGTTGGTATCACTTGACTCCTCTTCTTTGTGGGAGAGTCCTTCATGCATTTGAAGTTTCACCTTTTGTTGTAGGGGTGATGAAAGCTTGAGAGTTGTTTTTTTTAATTTTTCTTTGTACTCTCAAAGCTTTAAATTGAGTAGCCTCACTCTTCTTGGAATGAAGGTTGACAGCAGCACCTTTGGCTTTCTTCATTTATTGACCTTTGACTTTCAGTAGGGGTAATGTTTAGCCCTTAAGCCTTCTACTGATAACTTTCTTCTTAAATTTGTTTAGAAGTTTCTATATTTTTGCGATGATTTAGGAAATGAAGGATCCATTATTTTGCATAAATTAAATGATACTTATGAGGTAGAACAACCTTAGGAAAAGGAAAAAGAAAATGACTTTGATTAATGGACAAATTAAAAACATACTCGATAGTTTAGATGACACAAACTAAATGAGGTGAGAAGTACTAGAAAGACAGAATGACACTTCGAGTTTATACTTGGAAATTTAAAACCTAATCTACTTCTATCAAAGGAGAGAGGGAGAGGATAGTTGTAGCCCCAAAGTGGTAAGTGTAGATTTCTTCTTGGAGCTTCATCTTCTTCATGTATTATGAGGGAGAGGATTGGTGATGACGTTGGGACGTTCTATCCCTCCATTGTCAAAGAGGTCTTGAATGATATCCTTCAAGTGGTGGCAAGTGTTGGTGTCGTGGCAGGTGAAGTTGTGTTACTTGAAGAATAAGTGATGAGCATGATTAGGACCCATATCCCTAGGAGGACCACCTTCCCTTGGTTTGATCTTTTCATTCTTGACAAGTACATCGAAGAGTTCTTCTCGAGTGATTCTTTCAAGTTTGTCATAGTGCCTCTTTTTCTTTTCTGGAGGAGGAACAACAGAATACTTGCCGGTGTTGGGGCGGTTGAATGCAATTGCATTGACTTAAGCATCCTTACTTGTGGTGGGTTTGTTGTAGCGAAAAGTACTTTCCTTCTTTTTACTTTTTAGGAAGTCATCAATCCTAATTCCGGACTCATGAAGTTCATTGAAACTAAGAAAGTAATTACTGGCGAGCTTCTCTTGAAATTCATCACGGAGGCATTGGAGGAAGATGTGGATTTGCTATTTGAGAGTAGGTATGTCGACAATTTCAGTAAGTTTGAGTCTCCATCTTCTAGCAAAGTCAGTAAAAGACTCATTTGCATATTGCTTGGTTTGTTCAAGATCCCTCCTAGTAGGGCGGTAAGTGGAGTTGTCTTCAAACTGCCTTTGGAAGACTAAACATGCAGATGACCAGTCAAGCCTTGTAGTCATAGGGAGAGACATGTACCAATCCCTTGCAGCACCCTCCAAAGTTTGAGGAAAGCATTGGGCCAAGATTGTGTTATCAACGCCCATTAGAAGCATAGCCCAAGTGTAGGTCTGAACATGCGCTCGAGGACAAGTAGTGCCATTAAACTTGGCAGTATCGGGTGTCTTGTATTTGTGAGGAAACTTGGTGATGGATTGTTGAAGTGCATCGGGATCAAATGGGACGAATGATCCCTTTGAAGTGTCAAGGGTTGCAAGTTTCTTCTCAAGGTAGTTCTTAGTAACATGGTTACCAAGCTTAGTAGTTTCATCACTACCTTCCTTCTTGGTCTTAGTACCCTTGGAAATATGTCCCTCATTATCGCATGAGGATGAGGAAGAGGATGAATCAGATTTTTCCTCTTTCTTGCTTGACTTCTTGGTTTTCCTATTCTTCTTGGGGTAGGATTTCTCTTCATCGGAGGAGGATTCATCTTTCTTCTTTTGCTTTCTTCCTTTCTTAACTTTCATCTTGTGGAGCTCTTGCATGAGGGAGGCCATTTGGGCATTTTGCTCATCAATTTTCTTACTTTGTTCATCCATCTTAAGCAGGGCTTGGATGAGTTCAGCCTTAGTTTCCTTGATTTCGGCTTCGGTGACAGAAGGAGAAGCAGACATTGTGTCGAGCTTTGGCGATGAACCTTGATGTGTAGCAACTGTGTTAAACCATGATCGAGTCCCAACAAGTCGGCTGAATAGGGTGTATGAAGGCTTGAAGGTTTTGGCCAAAACACGAAAAGTCAAAACACTTGTCTCGCACGGGACAAATAGTCTCGCGCGAGACAACACCATTGGAAGTCACATTGTTTCTGATTTTAATCCTAATTTTGGTCGGACGAAAAATCCATTTTGGGGGTTTCTAACATTCAAAATCCAACCTAAGGACCTAGGGTCGAAGTTATCTCAAGTAACATCGAGTTTTATGTAATAAATTTGGTGATAAATTTATCTCTTTAGGGGCAAATCCAAAGGGACAATCATAGGGACATTTCCGAAAGAACAAATCCGAAGCAACAATTTATTGATGGATTATTGCACAAAAAACGATCTTGACAAGGGATTACAAAGACTCCAAGATCAAACCGACCGGTCACGGAGTGTCCTAAAAAGCAAATCTACATGATATGTGGTTAATGCAGGGTTTACGACTAGGCTCCTCGTGATATTGACAATCTAAGTGGATTGAAAACACGAGGTGGAATGATTCAACTTTGGAGAGACCGGCGATTAGGTGATTACAGTCATTCGTCCCTAGTGTGGGTCTCGGGTTTATCAAGGGTATGTAGTGCAATGACAGTTATATCATGATGTGCGCGTGTGTGAGAGTCAACTCTAGGTGATAGAGTAAAATAGAAAGATTTTTTTTTTTTGAAAACTAAAAGAAAAACAGATAATGGCCGCACCAAGTGGTTGCCTACGTTTCTCCCAAATTAGGAAGACTCAGGACGTCGTAGTTCCACATAGAGAGAGAGAGAGAGAGAAAGAGAGAGAGAGAGAGAATAAATAAATTAATTTAAATTACAACTCCCGAGTCCTCCATGGACCGGTCTTTAATCAAAAATCAATCTCACGCAATTTAAATAATAATTATTGCTTAAATAAAATACAATTTCAGAACGAATTACAGAGGCTTTGTCTCGCACGAGACAAAGGGTTGTCTCGTGCGGGACTAGCCTGAAATTGAACAGAAAATTGATTTTTTTTTGAAAATCCCCCTTAATTGGCGCAAGTCTAAGCCACTTTAATTTTAAAATAGTCCCCAGCGGAGTCGCCAAACTGTAGCAATGCGATTTTTAATGAATAAAAGAGTCGCCACTTATTATTTATTTAGGAAAACAATAAGAAATACCTTTTTTAAAAGATTTGGGTTCGGGGCTTAAGTGATGGATTTGGAAGGTCAGGGAGCACCGCATCCACCCAATTCGATGATCAGTCTTGCTAAAGGGGGATTATCAATTAAAACAATATTTAAATAAGAAAACCCTAATTAATTTTTTAATTAGAAATGTCGGATTGTATGCTTCGAGATCGCCTTCACGGATTGAAGGGACTCTAGGCTAACCCTTTTTTATGAGATTACACTACTCTAAAAGCAATTAGAGGGATTGAGAAGAAGAATATAAAAATATAGGAGTTTAACTTGTGTCTAGGGAGTATTTTATTTGGTTTAGAACGTGGTTCTAAGTGTTTTCTCCTCCTTCTCGGTCGAGAAAGGATTTGGACAGAGTTTTGCCTTGATTTTAGGCTTGAGCCTTGATGTTCGTCAATCAACAAGGTTGATGGACGAGTTTTGGGTATTTGTTTATGATTGATTTACAGGAATCTTTCAAAGAGAGAAATTCGTAAATTGTCTGTCAACTGTCCCCCGAAATACTGAAAGTCATCAAGTATTTATATGGGTTGAATTACTTGGTCACCAAGATAGGATTCCACCCAAGGAAGGTTCCAGAACTCTCAAATCAGTAGAGACCTGAATTGGATAAGAGTTTATCAAGAAAAGAGGTTGAGACGGAGAAGGAAAGTGAATCTGCACATTCTGCAGAAGAAATGTCTCGCTCGAGACACGACTGTTCCATGCGGGGCAACTAGTCATTCGACTATTCTGTTCTCTTCAGTTATTCCGTTAGTCAGTTATGTCCAAAATTAACAAGGTTAGTTAGAAACTTAACGATACATGACGAAACTAATATGCTTTCATCAAAACACAAAAGAGAGACGAAGAGTAGTGTAATCATGAAATTATTATTTCAGAATGGGGTGTCTACATTGCCACTCTTGAGGTTGTGGTATTTTGGTTGAAAAACAATTTAATTTTATGTGTTTTTTTTTAACATGCCGTAACTTTGATAATTTCGTGATTTATTTGGTTTGGTTATTTTGCTTTATTTAAACACTTAGGTTTGTTTAAACATGTTTGCTTACTCTGATTTATCTTTAAAAGTTTTGGTTACTAGTTATTCGAAAAACATATGTTGGATTTTTTTTTCATAATTAGTATTTTTCGATAAATCATTGTTTTTGTTAACATCTTGATTAAGGGGGAGTTAATAGTTATGGAGTTGTTCTGTTATGGCTAACACTTTCTTGCAGGAACCAGCACTTAGGAGTTTGAAAAGAAATTATCAATTAAGGGGGAGATTGTTAGTGTAGACTGTGGGTGTTACCACAGGTGTTGTCACTGGCACTTATGTGTTACCCAAACTAAAATAATTTATAATTATATAATTCTTTTCATGTTATTTTATATCCTAATGTCTAATATTATTTGCAAGATATATGTGTTTGTTAGTCCATATTTCAGGTTATATTAAGGTTAGATTAATTGCTAGAAACATGGAATGAAGTTGAAGAAGAATTACGCATAAATAGGGAATTTATGTGTAACTTTGACATAGTCTTACCTTGTTGTATTTGAAGGAAAACGTGGTGAAGACTAATTCCAAAGTTGGTTGCTGTTTATTAAAGAGTACAAGGTCGAGAAAGCAAGGGAGTACAAGAGGGGAATGCATGGACTTGGGCTTCAAGAATTCGATTGCTACAAATGAGGAAGTTGGTGCAAACAACCCATGAAGTGAGGAGTAAGCACACAAAATTCTCCACTCTCCCTCACACGATCAAGACTCCAAAGCTGTTATCTCACTACCAGAAAAACAGGTTTTAGCGACGAAAATTTTCGTCGCTAAAGCCAAAATTCCGTCGCTAAAATTAAACACCGACGAAAAAATTCCGTCAGTGGTCCGCCGCTATTGTCCTGCCACTGATCACCGAAGGCTCAAATTCCACCGGTATATTTTGATTATACCGACGGAATTAATTTCGCCGGTGATTTACTGACATCAGCGACGGAAATTTCCGCCGTTAAATCAATTTAATTTAATTAAAATTTCATTTCAGCGACGGAAATTTCCGACGCTGCAATAAAATTAAATTAAATTAAATTAATTTCAGCAGCGGATATTTCCGTCGCTGGAATAAAAATTAATTAAAATAAATTAATTACAGCGACAGATATTTCCGCCGCTGTAATTAATTTAATTTAATTAATTTTTATTCCAGCGACGGAAATTTTCGCAGCTGGAATAAAAATTAATTAAAATATAATTACAGCGACGGATATTTCCGTCGCTGTAATTAATTTATTTTAATTAATTTTTATTCCAGCGATGGAAATATCCGCCGGTGAAAATAAAAATTAAATTAAATAAAAATTAAAATTGATTGATATAGCGGCGAAAATTTCCGTCGCTGGAATAAAAATTAAAAAATAAATTAATTTCAGCGACGGAAATTTCCGTCGCTGATTCTGAAATAAATTTAAAAAAAATAATTTAAAATATCAATTAACCAAATTTTTTTGTACCTGATATAACAATTCAATTTATAAAACTAAAACTATAAAACTAAAAACCAAATATCAACGTACCAAACTAAACTAAATATCACCGTATCAAATCGGGAGGGGAGAAGGGGGGGGGGGAAGGGGGAGAAGGGGGAAGGGGGAGAGGGTGGGGGAGTGGGGGAGGGGGGGCGGGGCTCCCTCGGATACCAAATATGACAAATGTTATTACAAACAAGTCTAAAATAGTACTTAAACTCGGGAGGGGGGATCGAGGGAGGGAAGAGGGGGTCGTGGCTCCCGTGGGTACCAAATATCACAAATGTTATTACAAACAAGTCTAAAATAGTACGTAATCAACTCGGGAGGAATTAGGGGGGAGACTAAACATTATCCTGTTCCTGGTCCATACGAGCCAGCAACATCGCCAATTTTCTTTCAGTCTCTGCATGACGCCGATCATTCTCCTCCTGCATCTGCGCCTGAGCCGCCAAAGCCTCCGCAAGCTTCTCCCGCTCGCGTCTCTCCTCAGCCAACTCAGCCTGCAGAGTGTCGACCCTCGGATCATGATACGTGGGCGGGACAACATTTGGCCGACGGCCGATCGACGTCGACGGGCATTGCCGCCCGTAATCCCCCATCCCTAACACTCGGTCTCCTCTCTTTGGATGTCCCTCAGAGGTGACCGAGTGCCAAACATCAGGCACGAAGGGAATGGGCTGACCGGGAGGCGTTCCTTCGGGAAGAACGGCGGCTTGATATGCACTCTGTCAAAATAAAACAAACAATTATAATCATATACACAATGTAAGGGGCATAAATAAATTTACATATTCAAAATCAAGTCATTTAATGATAGTTTACTTACAAAGGCATTAGCAGAGCGATCGTCAACCCATTGCAGAGGTTGATCGGGCGCTGTACCTGTCCGAAGATTGGGTATAGTGTATAGTGTATAGTGTATAGTGTATAGTGTATAGGGTATAGTGTATAGGGTATAGTGTATAGGGTATAGTGTATAGGATATAGGGTATAGGGTATAGGGTATAGGGTATAGGGTATAGTGTATAGGGTATAGTGTATAGGTATATGGTATAGGGTATAGTGTATAGGGTATAGTGTATAGTGTATAGGGTATAGGGTATAGGGTTTAGGGGTTAGGGTTTAGGGGTTAGGGTATAGTGTATAGGGTATAATGTATAGGGTATATGGTATAGAGTATAGGGTATAGTGTATAGGGTATAGGGTATAGTGTATAGGGTATAGGTATAGGGTATAGGGGTTTAGGGGTCAGGGTTTAGGGTTTAAGGTTTAGGGTTTAGGGGTTTAGGGGTTAGGGTTTAGGGGTTAGGGGTTAGGGTTAGGGTTCAGGGTTCAGGGTTTAGGGGTCAGGGTTTAGGGTTTAGGGTTTAAGGTTTAGGGTTTAGGGTTTAGGGTTTAGGGTTTAGGGTTTAGGGTATATAGTATATGGTATAACGTTTTCAGCTAGTTTTTTGAAATTTCAGTCAGTTTTTTAACGTTTCCAGTTAGTTTTTTAGAATTTCAGTCCAATTTTTTAACGTTTTCAGTTAGTTTTTCAAAATTTCAGTTAGTTTTTTGAATTTTCAGTCAATTTTCTAACGTTTCAGTTAAATATTTTAATATTTTTCAGTTAGTTATTTTGTTAATTAGTTCTAAAAATAATTAAAAATTAAATTATATAATCACCGACGGACTATTCCATCGCTGATAAATAAAAAAAACTAATTTATCGGCGGCGGAAATATTCTGTCGGTGTTAAATTAAAAAAAAATAAATAAAAAACATTTGATTATCACCGACGGAATATTCCGCCGCTGATAAATTAAAAATAATTAATTATTCAGCGGCGGAAATATTCCGTCGGTGTAATATTTCAAAAAAAAAATTGATTTTCACCGACGGAATAATTCCGCCGCTGATTAAAAAAAAATAATAATAATATATTTTCACCGGCGGAATAATTCCGTCGCTGATAAAGAAGTAGCGACGGAATATTCCGTCGGTAAATCAAGCGCCAAAATAGTGGCGGTAATAAAAAGAATATTCGAGGAATATTCGTTTTAGCGGCGGAATATAGCGGCGGAATTAAATTCCGTCGCTAAATTTGACGCCAACATCATTCTGTCGCTAAAGCTTAATTCCGTCGCTATTTAGCGACGGAATGAGTCCGTCGCTGTTAATTTCGGCGCTAAAACACCCGTTTCTGATAGTGTCTTTGAGTAGCCTCCAAGACATTTGAAGGTTATATATATGCTAAGATGTGGACACTTGAAGACATGTCAAATATAACACACACACTTTAGCACAAGAGAGATAAAGTATCTTTGGCTCATATAATCCTTTCTCCCTTGTAATTCTAACTTAAACACTGTGTGTTTAAGAGAGTGTTGGATAATGATAGGATTCTATACTTTATCTCATTAGTTTCATAGAGCAATATCATTGTAATAGCAATAGAAAACTTTCGGCTTTGTATTCTTTCTATATTGATTATAAAGTCTTCGCAATTTAGGCACGCTCAAGTTATATATTTATATAACTTGAGAAAAACAACTCTTGCGTTATTTATTTTCGCTGCAAAAATCTTTTAAAAACTATTTAGTTTTTGTGATGTGTGTGGTCCGCCAGTGTGTTATCAAAGGTGTTGGATAACACCTACGATAATATCTATTTCCAGCTAAGCCTTGACAATTTTACAAGCTATTTAGATATATCGAATAAGTAAATTATAAAATAGTAATTCTATTAAAAAGTAACTAATACAAGATTTAGAAAATCTTTAATAATATAATATATAAAAAATATTTTTTAAATCGATAACTTAAAAGGAATAACTATTTTATGCTTAAATCTCCTCATTAAAAGTTTAAGAACCAAATTAGCGACTTTAGAATATTAAGGATAAAGTAATTATTTAATGTATATGAAGTTGACAGAGAAAGGGAGAGTAAAGTAAAATGAAATTAAAATTTTCAAGAATAAAATAAAATTAGTCCAAATTTTAGAGATAGATATATAGTAAAATTAACCTCAAATTCATTTGAAGAGGAAATGGGCACATGGCATAAGAGTTAGATACTTCAAGTCAGAATCTATTTGCTATCTCATTTGAACTTTGGTATCTCACGTGAACTTGTGAAAATCTATTGGAAAAATTCCTTTTTAACCACAAATCCTAGATCATATCCCATTAAAACCCAGCCCAAATTAAAAAAGACTAACTCCTTTATTATTCCAAATTAAAATCCCTTTAAACCCCATTATACCATGGAACGGCCAAAATGAAGTTAACACCGTTAACTTCCATCAATCTCATTTTCCAAACCCCTCGTCCCATTCACACCCCTCTCTTCCTTCCCTTAGAAATCAGCTCAAATCTATCCCCAGAATCACCTGATGCAAGATTGAAAACCCTCTCCGGCCATGGATAATTTCAAGGTGAAGCAAAAAGTTGTTGACAAGCATCAGGGGAATACTAGGGTTCGAGACGATTCGAGTTCCGTTTCCGTAATTGAATGAAAGATCCAAATACTCAAGAAAACTACATTTACCTAATTGGGAAGGAATTGAACCAGAGAAATTGTTGTAGCTAAGGTCAATGAGTTTCAAGCTGTTGAGGTTGGCGATTTCAGGTCCGATTTGACCAGAAATTCCGAAACCGGAGAGGTTGAGAGAAAGAAGAGAGTGGTTGCGGGGGTGACATTGAATGCCGAACCAAGAATAAGGGGTGGAATCGGAAGAGTTCCAGGTAGGAGGTATAGAAGAAGATGTCCAGTGCCTAGTGAGAGAGAGTAAACTAGTGCCATCAGAATTAAGAGCTAAAGAAACATGAAGAAATGAAAGAAAAGAGAAACATAACAGAGGCAAGTGAGATAATGAGATTAGCATTTTCTGGAGGAGATGAAACTTACCAAGTTCGGCTGGGAAATGTCAGGAGAGAGAGAGAGAGAGAGAGAGAGAGAGAGAGAGAGAGAGAGAGAGGGGAAATGGGTTTGGGATTGGGATTGGGATTGGGAATGGGAAGGAATAGAAATTGATTAGGTTATGGGATATTAAGGTTCTTTGATATAATTGGTGGGAAAGGTTTTGGGTACCTTTCCCATTGATAAAGCCACCATTATTAATCATAAAATCTCAGTTTTTGTTTATCTTTCTGTATAGGAATCTTTTTATTTGATATTTTGCTTCTTGTATATTTTTATTTGATAATAGAGCATGTCCTATATCACTTGTTATAGGACTATTAAAAGGTCTTAAAGCTTTGTATATGATGTTGCCATGTCCTATAGCACTTGCTATAGGACTATTAAAAGGTATTAAAGCTTTGTATATGATGTTGCCAAGTCCTATAGCACTTGTTATAGGACCATTTAAAGTTCTTTTAGCTGTGTATTTGATGTTGCCAAGTCCTATACCAGTTGCTATAGGACCATTTAAAGTTCTTTTAGTTGTGTATTTGATGTTGCCAGGTCCTATACCAGTTGCTATAGGACCATTCAAAGGGCTTATATCTGTGTATTTGATGTTGCTAGGTCCTATACCAGTTGCTATATGACCATTCAAAGGGCTTATATATGTATATTTGATGTTTGCTAGATCATATACCAGTTGCTATAGGACTAATTAAAGGCCTTATATCTGTGTATATGATGTTGCCAGGTCTCATACCATTTGCCACATTGTTATTCACAAAAAACAATAAATCAAGTGTCTATATCACTTGCTATAGGACCATTAAAATGTCTTAAAACTTTGTATATGATGTTGCCAAGTCCTATAGCACTTGTTATAGGACTATTTAAAGTTCTTTTTAGCTGTGTATTTGATGTTGCCAGGTCCTATACCAGTTGCTATAGGACCAAATAAAGGGCTTATAGCTTTGTATATGATATTGACAGGTCCTATACCAGTTGCTATAGACCAAATAAAGGGCTTATAGCTTTGTATATGATATTGATAGGTCCTATACCAATTGCTATATGAATTTGGGTTTCCACCAATTAAAGGGCTTATAGCTTTGAATGGTCATATAGCAAGTGATATAGGACCTGCAACTTGATTTACAAAGACGGGTCGAGATGAGTAACAAAGAAAGTGATGAAAAGTAAATAAAATTGAGACGGAACGAACATCAATTATTCATCAAAAAAATCAAAAATTCTGAGTAAAAAAATATTCATTTTATAAGAGTTATAGGACATGGAACAGGTCCTTTACCACATTAACAAATAATAACAAAATTTAACATCTATTTCAAACAAACAAATTCACAACCAAAATAAAGCAAGTGACCTCGAAATTAAAAGAACACTATTTCAGCTCCTATAGCAATGGTTATAGGACATGTAATAGATTATTTGCCACATTATCAAATACAAACAATATGAAGCAAGTAACCTAGAAATTAATATCACACTAGAACAGGTCATATAGCAAGAGTTAAAGGACCTGGAACAGGTCCTTAACCATATTAACAAATAATAACAAAATTCCACCTCCTTGCTGTAAACCCGACCCCACAACATTCCCCAAGCCCACGCAAAGATCCCCCAAGCCCAGGCGCCGGCTGCAATGCCATTGCCGTCAGCAAAATTCTGGCCAAAAGCGGCCAAAAGCGGCCAAATCTCTTTGGCTCCCCGTGATACAGTATCCAACAAGAGATACAAGATGGCGATGATGGACACGGCTAATAATATCAACCTCAGCCTGAAATTCCCTTTCCCCTTGTCCACTACCAGATTTAAGGCTCTTCACTGCTATCTCTTTTCCATTAGGCAAAACTCCCTTGTGAGCATAACCAAATCCACCCTGCCCTAAAAGATTAGACTTGGCGAATCCTCCAGTTGCGGCGGCTAGGTCCCCAACGTCGCCGGATTTTCCTTCCAATCAATTGCCGGCTCCTATGAGATTTTGATTTTTTTGATTTTGTGATTATGGGAGATTACGGCGAGTTTTTAGGAAATTAACAGACGCTCACTCCCCGTTAACTGTGGGTTTATTTGGGATTTTTATTTCAAATGGGTTTAAATGGGTTAATGATTTGAAAATTGGGTTTTTGGGTCCTTGGCTCAAATCTATTTTAGATAAGTGGATTCATACGTTATAATACTCATAAAAAATATTCACTAACTATTTTTAACCTAACTTTCTCTCTTCACAACACATCAATTTTTTTACCTTTTCACCTTTTATTAATATTCGTACTATTACAATTTTTTTACTAGCTCAGTTGAGACCTGCATTTAAGTTTGTGTGGAGTGAGAGAATATAAGACTATCCCCATCCGTTCAGTGATCCCGACCCAACCCAACCTCAAATAAAATATTAATTTTTCTCACTTCCATATACACACTCCCAACCTTATATAATTTATACTCCCATCAGTGACCTCGACCCAACTCAATCCAACCCAACCTTTTACAAATAAAATATTTATTTTTTCTTTACTTCAACTTATCTAAAATACTTATCATTTTATTTTTTAAAATAATGTATTAGTAATAATATTTTTAAAATTACCCGTAAAATTATTAAAAATAATTACCCATACAATTATTAAAAAAAATGAATTTTGATATATTTTTTTTAAATTTATATAATTATATAAAATATTCTAGTTTTAAAAATATATTTATATAAACACAAAATAAAAATAATTTGGTGAAACAAAAAAAAAAAAAAAAAAAAACAAATGGTGACCTTGCCCGGGGCCAACCCATGGCAATTGGCTAACCCAGGTTGCAAAAAATCGTGACTTTCAATGTGTTTTTTTGTTTTTTTTTGGGTGACTCTCCCATGGAGAGTCACCGATATGAGTAGTCTAAGAAGGAAAAGGTGTTGGTGCTTTCCTCACACCACGTAACACAAGTTACCAATTCATGTCATTATCATTGTGGAGAGGGTTAAGTTGCTTTTTGTTTTTTTTGTTTTTGTTGTTGTTTTTTTAGGTTTATGCTTTTTGACGATTCATAACTTCAAGGTTGATATGATAAAGTCATCAATTTGTTAACAACTATATAAATTTTCAATGAATTTTGTTTTATGGTTAACTTTTATATTCTCTCGGCTATCGCATATGACCTATCAAACTTTTTAATAAATAAGGTTTACTTATTTGTTATTTAAATGTAATATGGTAAAATTGCACAAACAATAATATCATATTTAAAAACATAACTCTTATTTTTTAACGGACTACAAAGAAAAGCACAACTCTTATTATGTCATAGCGGAGATTGCAATTTTCTTTGTTTCGGATGTCAGCAAACAAATTAGGCATAATGCTAAAAATGAAAATATAAATTTTGTAAGTATGATTAATCATTACGTGCCCGTAATTAACTTATATCAAACCTAACATGTTGAAGCCAATTTAGCCTAAATATTTAGCTTTATTATCATGTTTTAAAAAATAAATTAGCCTAATTTTTCTAGGAATGTGAAATTTATAGTTTTCATGTTGTCATGTAGCATTCTGAACATGAACATTGCTTCCAAGACTAACCATTATGTCTAACAAGTCCAATACTCCCCCCTTCCCAGTAATTAGTTCATCCTTTTTGGCCCGGCACACAAATTAAGGGTTTTAAAAATGTTGTGAGTGTAATAGTAAAATAAGAGAGAGAATGAGTGGAGAAAATAGTAAATTTGAAAAATGTTGTGAGTGTAATAGTAAAATAGGAGAGAGAATAAGTGGAGAAAATAGTAAATTTGAAAAATATTGTGAGTGTAATAGTAAAATAGGAGAGAGAATGAGTGAGTGGAATAGTAAAGATTCTTTGTCAAAAAAGACAAAAAAGGAAAAGTGAAGCTTTAAATGGGACACTCAAAATGACAAAAGGTAAAATTATTAAAGAGACGGAGGGAGTATATTTTTTCAGGAGGGTTATATTGAAAATGAGATAAAGCAGAAAAGTAAAAGAAGATCGTATGTTTGTTTATCTTATCACGAAAGAGCTAGCTGGTCCATTTAAGAAATATTATCAACTTCGACCAAATAAGAAATATTATAACTTCTTTATATGTGTGCTTTACATACATACATACATGTAATACTCACAACAATTATACACTACGTATTTTTTATATCACTTACTCTCTCTTACACAACTATCTACATTCACAACCAATGGCGAATATAGGAATTTAAGTGAGAGGGGTCAAATTTTAAGGCTACGAAAAAAATGAAAATTATACTATTGAAAATCTAAATTTTAATATTGCATGTATAACCGATTTTTTCTTAGTCTAAGTTCAAACAACAACAACAACAACAACAATAATAATAATAGTAATTATTAATCACATCTAGTTTTGTAATTATATAACAAAATCTAAGAGACATTCTAAAAATGTGAAGTTTTTATAAAATTTAATGACAAAGATGTATGAATATTCTTGCTTTCCACTTTTTAAACTTTTGGTTTTGTAATTATAAAATGAAATATGAAAAAACTGATAAAAATATGTAGGGACCAAGTTTTTTTATAAAATAGACATTTATTTAGAATAAAATTTCTAGAAAATAAATATTTATTTTGAGACGGAGGGAACATAAAACATAAATACATATTTTGAGGGGGTCAATTGAAGTAATTATAAGTTGTTCAAAAATATTAAAAGGCTAAGAAGGGTTTTTGACTTTCTGCTGTTACACTTTGCATCCCTTACCTTTCAATTAATACACTTTGCACCCCTAATTTTTTAATTTTTTTTTTAAAACTACTCGGTAAAATTTATTAAAAAAGCAAGGGTGTGCATATGCCCACCCTTGCGCTTATATACATACGCCCCTGTTCACAACATATCACCTTTTTCACAATTTCCTTAATTCTTAAACACAATCATTTTTGAAGTTTCGGATGGGATGAAGGAAATATTCCTTCATCTCAAAAAATGAATATATATTTTTTGAAATTTTGTGTAATCATTTTTTTTAAAGAAAAAAATTTACTTAATCATTCGTCACTAAATAACAAGTTTTAATGTACACATTCATGATAGTATAAAACAACATAGTGAGATTATTAAAAAGTTTTAATTACTTTGTCTATTATTATGCTTAAAATTCAACTTTCTTAAAAGCTAAAATTAGACATTTGTTTTTTTAATGAAAATTAGACATTTGTTGAAATAATAAATAAATGAAACTGTTATTTTTAACAACTCCCCCTTGCCCCACCACCACCACCACCACCCCGAGGTCAAAAAATAATTTTTTTATTCATTATAAAATTATATTTTAACAACACTCCCACTCCCAATAATTTTTTTTTCTACCCTACCTCACACCTACCCCACCCCAACGCCTAGTGCTGTCAAACGGGCCGGGCCCATCGGGTTTCACTTAATGACGGATCGGACCGGGCCGGGCCTAAACATTAGTGGGCCTAGTAAAAGTCAAGTCTGGCCCACGTGAACATCGGGCCTCTGAACCTTCGAGCCTACGGGCCAAAAAACGTCTACGTTATCAAAAGCCAGAATTCAAAGCCCTAATTATCCCCTTTACCCAGGGCAGGGCTGATGATGCTCATATTCCCCAAATTCCTTTCGCGCCGTTTTTACTCCTGAAAAAAGGAAACCCTAGGGTTCCGAAAACCAAAAATTGACTACAATTAGCAATGTAGGGTTACGAGAAAACACAAATCAAACTAAAATTAAAGAGAGAAAATATCTAGAAAGTGAAGAAATCAAAACCCTAGGCTCAAAAATTAAACATTATAGCAGAAAGAAAACATACGTTGAAAATTACAGAATGGCGGAGTCGATCGAAATAGGCGAATGAATCTTTCTCCGGAGCTGCCGGAACAAGGGCTCTGAAACACACAAAGAGATTATTGAAGATGTTGAGAGGGGGTAGATCGATGAACAAGGAAGAGAAAGAATAGCTGAAGACGAATCTCTGTTAATCTTTCTTTCTCTCTCTAAAGATTAGAGCGGCTGTTGTTGGTTGTGTCTTAGTTTCTCTCTCTAAAAGTCTATAAATCGTTATATTGGGTTTGGGATTTTGGATGAACTCGCCGTCACCAATGCAGACCGCTTTTTTATTTTGGTTTTTTTTTTATTTTATTTTTTACAGAGTACTGTATTTTCTATTTCAGATTGGGACACGTTAAATTTAGTGATATTGCCAAATTATCACTTCATTTGTCAACTGTTTGGTCGGGCCGGACCGGGCTTTTTCGGGCTTTTCATGTTGAGGCCGCATGAGTTCACGGGCCTACCGGGCCGGACCAAAGAGGATCGGGCCTTCTAATTTGAGGCCCAGACCCTTAAAAATCGGGTGGTCTGGACCGGGCCAATGGGCCGGGCTCGATTTTGACAGCTCTACCCACACCCTACCCTATCACTAGCCTAGCCTACCACCATCTTACCCTTTACATTTCCACCACCACCCTACTCTACCCCTACCCTATCCTACCTAGACGTGTCCATTTTTTAAACCGAACCGGCCAATCGGGAGGTTGAAAACCGGCCAAAATCGGTCAAAACCGGTCAATTGCGGTTAACCGGAACCGGCTAACCGAAACCGGTAATTGGCCGGTTCGGTTAAGGTTTGAAATTTTGAAAAACCGGCCAACCGCCGATTAACCGCCGGTTTTGGCTTGCTCGGCCGAGTCATATGAGTTGCTCGGCCGAGCATAACCTTCCAGTAGTGTTAATTTCCAATAACTGGCCATGCTCTACGAGTCATATGAGTTGCTCGGCCGAGCGTAACGCCGTAACTCATTCCAACGGCTACTTTTTCAAACTAGCCGTTATGTTCACCACCACCACCACCACCACCACCACCACCACCACCACCACTACTACTACTACTACTACCAGCACCACCACCACCACCACCACCACTACTACCACTACTACTAGTACTACCACTCCTACTAGTCTACACCACCACCATCACCACCACCACCACTACCACCACCACTACTACCACCACCACTACTACCACCACCACCACTACTACTACTACCACTAGGTCCACTACTACTACTATCACCACTACTACTACCGCTACTACTACAACTCCTACCAATACCACTACTATCGCCCTACACCACCACCATCACCACCACCACCACTACTACTACCACTACTACTACTACCACCACCACTACTACCGCTACCACTACCACTACCACCTCTACCACTCCTACCAATACCACTACTACTAGTCTACACCACCACCAACACCACTACTACTACCACTACTACTACTACCACCACCACTACTATCGCTACCTACCACTACCACTACTATCGGTCTACATCACCACCATCATCATTCACCACCACCACAACTACTATTACCACTACTACTACTACCACCACTACCACTACCGCTACTACCACTACTACTACCACTCCTACCGGCTACCACTATCACTCCTATCAATACCACTAGGTCCACTACTACCAGCCTACCACCACCACTCCTACCAATACCCTCGTTGTAATTGTATTTTAATTAATAAAATTTAAGGGTACCGTCGCTTTTTTCTTTTATATACTTTCGTTTCTTATAAAAAAGTTAAGTTTTATTTCTTTCAAAATTCATAACTTTTTTTATAAACCTTTTTTCAAAAAATGTATGTAGTAAACTTAAGTCTAAAATAGTCTTATTTATCCAAAAAAAAATTGAAAAAAATTAAAAGTTAACTTTTTTCAAAAATCCGTTAAATTTTATTTCTTTAAAAATTCATAACTTTTTTATAAACCTTTTTGCAAAAAATGTATGTAGTAAACTTAAGTCTAAAATAGTATTATTTATTCAAAAAAAAATTGAAAAAAAATTAAAAGTTAATTTTTTTCAAAAAACCGTTAAAAAAATTAACTGAAAAATGATATGCTCGGCCGAGCAACACCAAAGACTCGGCCGAGCAACCCTCAACCCCTAAACCCTAAAAGGGTTGCTCGGTCGAGCGACACCAAAGACTCGGCCGAGCAACCCTCAAAACCCTAAACCCTAAAAGGGTTGCTCGGCCGAGCAACACCAAGGACTCGGCCGAGCATATCCAAACCGTCAAACCGGAGGTTAACCGGATAACCGTTAAAACCATGAACCGCCTAAACCGTAACCGGTCTGGCCGGTTAGGCGGTTCGATTCCGGTTGGGGATTTTGGAGGTTTTCAACCGCCGGTTTTCAACCGACTAACCGGCGGTTTGGTCAACCGGCCACCTCTAATCCTACCCGTTACCCACCCACCTCGCCCCTACTAATCCCCACCCCTACCTTACCTTCCCCACTCCATCACTCTACCCCATCCTTTCTTTTTCAACTTATTTTAGATTGTGTTTTTATCGAAAAATATTTTTTTTAATTTGTCAAACAATGAAAATATTTTTCAAAAAATATTTTCATTACCAAACAATCAAAAATATGTTTATGTTATTTTTCGAAAATCATTTTCATTTTTCAGAAAATATTTTTCGAAATTCATTTTTTGAAAGTCGTTTTACGCGAAACAAATGGAGCATTAATCTATTTATCCAACTCCATTGATTATTTGGAGGAAAAATTGACATGTACAACTCACTCACGTGTCTTTTTCTCCATTGGTATTTTCGTCAAATAACGTTAACCAAAGTATGGGGATGGAAAATCAATTTTCTCATTCGCACCTAATATTTATATTTGGGTTAAGCACAGGTCTGTATTGGGTTCGGCCCACAAGGCACCGAGTGTTTTCTGTAGCATGACAACTTTTTATTGGGTTGCATATCATTCATGGCCCAAAAAATATCTACTCCTATTTCCCAAAATGTGGCTTTTTTATCAAACTATCATATAGGCCAAAATTTTGAAAAAGAGGGTTGATATTTTTTTTTATAACAACTACCAATCCGTCTCATTACAAACTACATACTTTCAACATATATGGCATCCCACTATAAGCTAGACACTTTTTAAAATGAAAATATTTTATTATTTTTATATTAATAAAACTCACATGTCATATGGATAACACAGCAATTCAATTATTGTTTTATACTCCACTTTCTCTATTCTATCATATTTTTCATACTCACAACACGTACTATATTAATATTTTTTCTTAATTTTTGTACAAATAGTAGGTGTATAGTTTGTAGTGAGACGGAGGAACGGAGGGAGGGAGTATATTTTATTTTAAAAATATATGTGGAGACCTTTTTGTAAATATTTTAAATTAACTAACAAACATACAATAGTGCATAAAATTGAAACTTATTAACATGCATTGGGTCCTACGGGCTCTGCTGTGCGAAAGCAGGCATGATACCAATTTCCGGTGGCGGGCCGGTTCGACGGAATTCGGGGCTCAAGGCAAACTATTTAGTCGGGCCCTTAAACTTTCCTCACGCAAGCTATTTAGTCGGGCCCTTAAACTTTCCTCACTAGCAACATTACGTGTGATGATAGTCACAAATATCTCTTTCTCTATGTATTTTTGTATATCATCGTTTTTTCTATAAAATGTGTTTATTTTTTGATTTTTTTGATTTTAGATTTTAACGTTACTGAACAGTTGTTGAATCGTAGACGAACAACGGGACTTATAGAAGTTTACTAATAAAAATATTGAGTTTTGGGCTTATATAATTGGATTTGATATTTAGATTAGGTTTAGATAATTGTAAAAATAAAAAATAAAGCAATTTTTTTAGTATTAATTGCATTTGAAGTAATATTTGACCGAAATAATAAAAGCAAATAATTCAAAGAAAAGAAACATTGCAATAATGTTGAAGTGATGAATTAACTAGTGCAAATAATTAATTAATATATATTGCAAAAAAGAAAACTGAATTTATTAATTAAGCTTGTAAGAATAAGAGAAAGGCCCAAAAAAAGGAAAAGAGTTCAACTAATTAATTAAGTTTGAAAAAATCGGAAGGAAATTACAAATTAAGAATATAAGGAAATCCAAAATTAGGAGAGGGAGAGATAGATATAAAAAAAAAGAAGTTGTCTTAAATTTTGGGGGCCCAAAACGATCGTCTTACTAACCCTAATATTGTCATAAATTTTGGGGGCCCAAAACGATCATCTTACTAGCCTTGGGTATTGGGTCGGGCCTGTCCGGTGGCATCCAGGGACCTTAGATCACTTCCAAAACGAAAGCCTATCTAAGAGAATCGACGTTTAGGGATTCTAATGAGAAAGAAGTTTCACTCATATGCATTAGAATTATCTGAGACTGGCCCCTTGCTTTTTACTGGCTTACCTTCGTACCTACCAGATTTGTTGGTATGCATTCACCACTCTTATACCCCTGACACTTTTTAACACTATTAACGACATATTCTTTTAACATTATATCCAACACAATTTAACACTTTTAATCGGTGTTAAAAATGTTAATTGAATATACGTATTAGCACATATGTTTAAAGGTTTAAAAGTGTTTGACACTTTATCACATTAGCACTTTCATGTTATAGAATTGGTGGTCTCATTCAGTGGCGGATCTACATCAAAATATTTGGTGTTGTCTGTTTTTTACTTAAAAAAAAATTTGGCGCTAAATTAAAATTCAAAATGTTTACATACATAAATATAATAAGCTTCAATACGTCAACATTACATAAAATAAATACAATTTACATTTGACGTTTCTCATGATTCATCTTTTGAAACAGGTCAAAATGACGTCGTTTTGTTTTGGGGTTGCCTGGGCAACACCAGGCACCACCGTACATTCGCCCCTAGTCTCATAGCAATACTTTCTCATACCAAGTGTATAATGAAAAGATAACATGCATGCAACATCATATGGAAAATAATAAATTACAAGAGACAAAATATTTGTTCACCTAGTTCATCCCACAATCTGACTACATCTGGCAGTAACAAGTTAGGATATTCAATAATATCGTAATCTGTGTTGGAAATTTTGTTCTGATAAAGTGGTGTTTGATCGACTTTTGACCAAAATTCTATTATTTTTCATTTTATTTAAATAAAAATTAATTTCATATTTGTAATTTACAATTGAAGTAGATTAATTTGATATGTTTATTTTCTCAAAAACAATTTTGGGTAAATGAAAAATTAATATTGAAAATATGCAACTTGATATTATAATTTGAATAATAAAATTGATATTAAAATTGACATTTTTGATTTCAAAAGACACCAAATATGTGAAAGATGTGCTATACCAAAAGATTTAATATGTTTGAAAACATATTTTCACTTTTGAGTCCTAAATTTTGATCCATTAGTCATCCGTTATAGTTTTGTTAGAAATATAACGAAAAGATGTCTATTTGTAAGATTTAACGAAAAGACATGACTTTATGTTAGAAATCTAACTGTAACTAACAGATTCCGTTAGAAATTTAACAGTAACTGTCAGTTTTCGTCAGAAAGTTTACAGAAAGGCCACTTTATGTCAGAAACTTAACAAACTGTCAGTAACTTAACAAGATTCACATGTTTCAGTTAAATATTTAACAAATCAGGCTGTTTTAGAATTATTTTCAGTTTAAAGGCAAACGGGTGTGACCTTTCCTTGGATTGAATAGATTCAATGTGTCTATACTTATGTCCTTGGTTAAAAAGACACCATAACTCTTAAATTACTATAAATATGCCCTCCTTGTTTGTCTTTTATTATCCCGTTCACAATCTAGAAACATAATTAAATGGAATAATGTGCATTATTCATAGAATTCAATGGAATTCTCAAAACATCTTTTAGAAAACAGACCATCTTTTTGTATAAAGTCTTCTTCAATGCCTGTAATTGGCAAACACCGTTGAGTTCGCCGAGTTTTTGATTTGAAGTGTTTATATAAAAATAATAAGTCATTTTATATTAAAAAAAGATTGCCATGAACAATTAGCATCAGTGCGGGGCAATATCATCTTGTGGAGATTGTGCTTCACAAGATTCGACTTCCCTTATTTTGTCAGATTATATTTAATTTCCGCATTTCTGGTTTATATTAATTTCATGCCCCGTTAATTATTTATTTTGGTTCATTTATTATTTTGTCATTTCGTTAAATTTCAAGAAAGCAATTATTTATTGTTATATGTTAATAATTTTTCGTAACAATCTGTTGTATTACAATCAAAGCTCATGATTTTCCTCCGGAATCATCACTCTCTCTATGTAAACACAAACCACCCATATAGCCCCTAAACATAACTTATGTCATCCATGTAATGCCCTATGGGCACCCCAAAGATCTATCAATGTCTTTAACTCTCTCTGTGGATCTCACATATTCTCTCTAGCTAATTTCTCTAGTGCACAATAATTATGACCATCACATGATTTATATAAGCTTACAAGTCCAAATCCTAATCTAAATAGAAAACCTAGAAATAATACTATTTTCTAATCCTATTCAAACAAGGAATCCCAAGGAATTCTAGAATTACTTCAATTCTATTTCTTTTTTCCTTTTTGGTTTTGACTCCACAACTCAACAATCTCCCACCTGGAGACTAAACCAACTCCTGGGACTACCTGCGTCAATCTCCCACCGGAGAATGACATCCAATCATTGTTGTCAATTCCTTTTACAGATGCACCAAGCCACCAAGACGAGTTGAAGTGAATGAGTCTTCAACCTTTTGCCCGACTTCTTTGCCTTGAGTCTTCACTCCCGTGATCCTCCTTGCAACCATCCCTCTTCGTCTTCACCTATGAACCATATGATAACAACATGCTTGCGTGGTCTCGGCCTTTTCATGTTTCCCAGGAAACCAATCACATCTCTAGTTCCCCTGGATCCATTCATGTTGATTTCGTTGACTTCATGTCCATTTTGTCGGTCGGCGTGACCCATCAACCCACGATCAATATACAAATTCTTTAGACAGTTTTCACTTCTCAACGTGTCCTTATTGGCTTTGACACTTTCGCACCTAGTACTCTTCTCCAGAAATCACATGCAGAAGCATTTTATGTGGTGTATAATAACCTACCCCCAAGCTACTAAGTTAGCTTCTTGGGTAATCCTCCATATCCCCAAGTTAGCAGGGACCACTAACCTACGTTATCCCACTGCTCTTGGAGACTAAGTTTCTCTTGTGTCTTTGAATGTCCTCCGCATCATACAATTACATGAATCATGTACCTCTGCTACACGTAATTTGTATCCCTGTTGCACAAAATCTGCCTCACAAGAAATCTGCACCGTATCGATATTTGTATCGACGTATAGAAATATGTACCGACAAACCGGAACCTGTATCGACGTATCAAAATCCGATTCAACGTATCGAAAGCTTTACCGACGTACCAAAATCTGTACCTAAATTTGTTTCGCACAAAATCTGCACGGAATTTGTACTATATGTACTCTGCATGATGCTACACGTATGTACCCCACACACAAATTGCACGCGATACACACCCATCAAATAGGGGTGTAAATGATTCATTTTGGGGGAATTTACGGAACGAACCACTAGTAAACGGTTTGAGAAAATTCCGAACCATGAAAAAATTCAAACCAAACCAAACCGCAATGGTTTGGTTCAATTTGGTTCAAACTGCGGTTAAATTATATGGTTCAAACCGCGGTTCATACCATGGTTCAGACTACGGTTCAAACCACGATTCAAACACATTAAAACGTCGACCGTGTAGAGAACTTGGTTATTTATAATTTTATATGCCGCAATGAATATAACAAATGATAAAATTAATATTAAATAAGATACAAAACTCGCATTAGGATTAGTTTATGTAATGTAATTTTTTATTGATCTAACAGTAAATATTAATAAATATACATAAATATTAAATAAGATACAGAACAAGAGTTAGAATTTGTTTATGTTATGTGGTTTGTTTTGGTGGTTTGGTTTGGCGGTTTGATCTCACGGTTCGGTCTCGCATTCTCAAACCGCTATTTGGTTCGGTTCAGTTTGGTTTAACCTAGGAGGGTAAGACAACAAACCAAACCAAACCATGTAGTTTGCCAATATTTGAAACCGAACCGAACTATTTATACTTAAAAACCAAACCAAACTGCATGTTTTGAACCGCACGACTTACACCCCTACCATCAAGACCTAGAAACTTTTTCCGTTTTTCTTTTCATGACTTTCATATATTCGGATCCGCTGCTAGAATTTGATCGCATAAAAGTTCCATGTCGATCCATCTTAACCCATCTTCGCTGCTCCCATCAAATCCTCAATAACATCAGATTCACCTAGATCTATTTAGCCCTTACTCTGTCTGGATCTCTGCAACCCCGATCTTGAATATGTACCCTAATACTGAATGAATCCCTCCAAACCTGATCGGAATCTCTGCAGTCCCAGATCCATCAGAATTTATGAAACAATGATCCTATTTGGTCTAAGTAGCATAAACTCATTTGAATCTCTGTAGCCCCCAATTCTGATCCATGTTCTTATAGCCACATCCAATCAATTTTGAGCAGCCTGATCTTACAGAAGCTCTGATACAAGTTATTGGGGAATTGGCGTTCTACGAGCATTACTTGACCCATATCAAGTGTACAAAGAAGAGATAACTTGCATGCAACATACATATGAAAAGCAATGAAAGACAAGAAATATAATATTTGTTCACCTAGTTCATCCCATAATTGGACTATATATGTGGGTAATAACAAGCCCGAATATTTAATAATATCGTAATATGTTGTGTTACAATCAAAGCACATGATTTTCCTCCGGAATCATCACTCTATAAGTAAACACACATCACTCATAGACGTGTCCATTTGGTTAACCGGAACCGCAAACCGGGTTTAACCGTAACCGTTTTAACCGTAACCGATATTTACAAGGTTCGGTTTCGGTTTGTATTTTCAAAAACCGTGAACCGCCGGTTTTCAACCGCCGGTTTTATGCTCGGCCGAGTCATGAGGGTTGCTCGGTCGAGCAAGACATTTTTTCCAGTAAGTATTTACCATTTAATGGTCATGCTCGGCCGAGTCATATGAGTTGCTCGGCCGAGGGGGTCATTTTCCAGTGTATTAAACCGGTCATGCCTCATGCTCGGCCGAGTCATATGAGTTGCTCGGCCGAGCAGAACACTAGATATTAAAAAAAGGGTATGCTCGGCCGAGCAACACCAAAGACTCGGCCGAGCAGATCCAAACCGTCAAAACCGGAGGTTAACCGGAAAACCGTTAAAACCGTAAACCGTTAAAACCGTAACCGGTTGTGTAACGACCCCAACCCTAGGCATTTATTTTTAATATTATATTAGATGCTTTAATATTTATATTTATTTTATGTGTTTCTTTATGTCTTTAAATTCTTAATTTAAGATAAATTGGGTGAGAAGTAAGATTAGAATCTTTGGAGAATTTATTGGTTATTAAATAAAGAAGATTGGGGAATAATAAAAATAGAAAATAGATAAATAGTGAGAGGAGGTTAAAATGAGTAGAATAAATATTTAGGGGGAATGATTTAAATATTTGTTGAAAGTCTTTAGAAGAGGGGGCCAATTCTCTTCACTCCAAATCCCCCAAGTGTTCCCTCTCCTCTCTCCCCTTACTTCCTCCATCCGCCCCCCTTCTACATCCTCCTCACTCTCCTTCCTCCTCCTTCATTCTTTCATCTTCCTCCTAGTAAATCCTTAGACTCCATGGAAGCTCAACCCAAGCTTTGAAGCCAAGCTCTTCCTCCATCAAATCCAAGTCTATGGTAGCTTTGAAGTTGGATTATCTAGAAGAATCCATCAAGTGAGAAAGATCAATCTTCCATATTAAAATCTAAAGTGAGTTGTTATGATTCCCTTCTTATGAATGTTCATGAAACTCTATTTGTTGTTCTTGTTGTGATGATAATTTTGTAAATGCCTTGGAAACCTATTTAAAGTTGGGAGATGGGTAAATGACAAAGAAGGATACTCTTGTTCTTAGGAATTGATTTAGATTGAATGAAATGGGTGAAGATAGGTTAGGAGATCTTAACTTGGATTGAATGAAATGGGTGAAGATAGGTTAGGAGATCTTAACTTGAATTGAATGAAATGGGTGAAGTTAGGTTAGAAGATGTTAGCTTGAATTGAGAAATGAAATGGGTGGGAATTAATTGGTAATTAACTTAAATCTATATGATCTTGGATTTGGATGATTTAAGTTGAAGTTGTGAGGTTAAACAATCCTTTAGTATTCATGAAATTAGGAAAGATTTAAAAGGAAATAAACTAAGTAAATTAAGTTGGAAATTCGTGTGTGTCTTTGAAAGGGCCATGGGCGGTCGCCCATGGAGGGGCCGAGTGGCCGCCCAAGGCGGCAGAATGTTGGCTCTCCTTGTAAACTCACTTGGGCGGTCGCCCAAGTGACATGGGCGGTCGCCCATGTCACCGCATTTTCCCAGTTTTCTCTTTTGCTGATTTTCTTCAATAAACTCGTGGTATGACTTCCACCCAATATAAATTAGTAGGACCAAATCAACTCGGATGCGAATTGATCCTCTTTAACCTAGGTTAGAGTAGGATACCTTGGCTTGACCATGACCTTTTAATTGGTCAAAATGGAATTGTAGGAGTAGTTAAATATTGTTCGGAAAGTGGTCCAAACTTGGGAAGTAGGTCTTGCACCTTTAATAAGATTTATTCAAGGTTGAGTAATGACTTCGTAGGGTTGGTTTATGATACTTGGTGACCTTACTTGCCCATACTCGGTGTAGATAGCTTGAATCATGTTTAAAACCATAAGCCACACTATTGTATTAAATGTATATATATCACTGTAGCATGACTATCCCAATTGTGGATTGTTTGGTATATGGTTGTGTAGTATTCCCGTTGTGGATTCTCTGGTATGTTGCTAGTATTGTATTCCCGTTGTGGATTACTTGGCATGTTGATTTCATTGTTCCCGGTGTGGATTATGTGGTTATATTGTTACCTTAAGTGAACTCATATTCATTTGGTGATATTATGCATAGTGTATTACTTAAATGTTGCATTATGATGTTGGTTGAACATGAGTATATTGTACCATGTTGCTATAGTGTTTATCCCCTTTGTGGATTATTTGGTATTGTTATATTATTATCCCGTTTTGTGGACTATCTCAAGTATCTATCATGTGCTTGAGCGTGTTTATGTTCGGGTGGGTATGATGGATGCCAATCAATTATGGATTTGTTCTATAAGTGATTGAAGGTACATCATACCGGTGACCCTTCCCCACTCGTGGCCACGGTGGGGCCGTGCTAACGACCGTATTGACCCAAAAGCTTTACAGACGTGTGGCGACCGTTGTAAGGAGGGACGATATTATTTTTGGGATACTCTAATATAGGGATCCTTTCTTATATGGATGGTCTGGGGTATGAGTCCTATAAGAGGTGAAGGTGCTTGAGGCAATTCACCAAAGAGTGGAGTTTTACTCCCACGTTGTACGACTTATTGTTCAGACGGAAAAGGTAAAATGAGGTAACGTAAGGTGTTTACCGCTTTCATAATGTGTTATGTGCTACCATGCTATGTGTTGCACTCTGTTTGGCATCTTGCTGCATATCATAATAGCTCATTGAGATTTATTCTCACCCCTCTCCCTTTACTGCTTTAGATTCCGAGACAGGTGACCCGAACCAGTGAGGCCGGGGATTTCATTGTGGACTTTTGCTTTTGGGGCTTGACAAGTTAAGTATAGGAGTGGGTTGTTAGGAGTATTGGTTAAGTATTCCTCTTTTATAATTTGTATGGACAACACTTTTATTAAACAATGTTATTCAGGGTTTTTGTATAATTGATCAGATTTCGGATTGTTAAAGTTGTAGATGGATTTCCTTTTAGTAGAGATATTATTAATTGATTTTACTTGGAAGTTTGAAAAGTGGTTTTCCTTTAAAGGCAAATAAATGTTTTAAAAATCTAGATGGATTGTCTTAGTTTGAGCTCCCTTAGCTCGGGACACGTGTTAGGTCCCGGGTTGGGGTGCTCACAGTTGGTATCAAAGCTTAGTTTAGAGGTCAAGGGTAGATGTCTAGACTAAGTGGGAATGTGTGGAAATTGACGCCGAGTGTTTTATGCAGGAGTCCGTTCTAATGGCCGGAAGCAAGGATGATCAGCGGAAAGTTCTGGGAATTGAAGAAGATTTGGGTATAGGTGGAATTCAGGATGAAGAGATGATGAAATTATTCAGGAAATTTGTACAGGATATGGAGACTAGAGGATCAGTTTCGAATCAACCTGAGGGGTATCAAAGTGATGGATTAGAAAGGTTTGTGAAGATGAATCCACCGAGTTTTAATGGATATCCGGGTCCGTTAAGGGCGGAAAAATGGTTAGAGAGAATGAACAAAATCTTTGAGGTTATGGAAAGTCGCAACGAAGAGAAAGTTAGGTATCTTGAGTGTTCAAACTTGTAGGTTTAGCTGATCAGTGGTGGCAGAAATTGAAGGGAAGTTGGGAGCGGGATCATACGCCCCAGACTTGGGATAATTTCACTCAACAGTTTAAGGACTACTTCATTTCAATGGTTACAAGGGATAAGAAGGAGATTGAATTCTTAGGACTAAAACAAGGGAGCATATGGCGTAGATCGATGATTCAAATCCGGTTTGAGGAATTAGCTAGGTGTTGCCCTCATTTGGTATCGCATGAAGTGAAAAGGGTTCGAAGTTTGTAACGAGGTTTGAGGAGTGAGTATAGGAAGAAATTATGGATTGATGGTTTCGCCGATTATCGACAGTCATAGATAGAGCATATAAGGTCGAGAAGGACATTGAGGAAAATAGTGGAAGGTCCGGAAGTGGGATGATTTGTAACTTTTGCAAGAAGGTTGGACATACCGAAGATCGGTGTTGGAGTAAGCAAGGCAAGTGTTTAAAATGTGGAGCATCGGGACACTTTAAGAGGAATTGCCCAAGGATGACGAGGACGAGCTTCAAGCGGCGGCCACCGGGTGGACGACAAAGAGGTGGTACCAAAAGAGATAGCGAAGGAGAACCGAAAGAGAAGGTCTACATGGTCGAGTACATGTTTCGAACCTAGGAGAGATAGTTTCCTCGGGAGGTTACTAAAGGTATATTCCCTGTCTCGGGAATTAGGGTCATATTTTATGGATCATGTTGCATATCATTTATGCTTGGCATCACATTTTGCTTATATGTGACATATATTGTTTGAGATGTTATTTTATTGTTAGAGGATTCTGCTCTTATGAGAGGATACCTCGAACCTCCCTTGATTTACCACGATAGTGATGTGGTCATGACTGAGTATGTATTGCCAGTTGGATTGGTATAATTATTAATTTATGATTTTGAGATATACTTGACCGGGAGGGTTAAGTAGTTGTTGTATAATGGTAGACTATCATAATAAGTAAGTCTCCTTTTTCCATGCCTAGATTGCTTATATTGGTATTTGTTATAGGTAAACCTTAATGTGAAATTCTTGTTATATGTGAATATTTAAGGTGAAACATTTGAATTAAGATGTGAAGGGTAATTAGTATATGTTAGACTTGCATAAGAAGTCTTTTCAAAAATTTTTATGTGCCAGTTGTAAGTAAATGGTAAATGTGCTCCCGTCGGTATGTTTCATGTGTTGGTTCTGAGTAGGATAAGCAGAATTGTAATCCTTATTTTGATGGCTTTAGAGTAATTAGAATTGATGACCTCCTTGTTGATTAAAGTTCCGGGAAGATCGTGAAAATAATTTGAGAGTTGGGTTAGTGATTCCTTGTGAGGAGTCCTTACATGCAAAGTTTGGTTAGTATGAGTTGGCTTGAGAGGGTTTCAAATTTTGGGTTCTATAGTCTTAAACTCGGGTGTTACCAAGGACCTTGTGAGGATTGAGTCCGTGATCTTTGAGTTGGCAAGTGTTACCGAAGAAATTTAAGAAATTCTTAAGAATTGTAAAGTCGTTACTTGGTTGACTCTAAAGGGCGTATAAATGGTGTAGGTTGTGATGAGGATGAATCATATTGTTAGTAATGGAGAATAGGTTGGCGTCGGACCCGATCCTTACCTTACCTAGTGGATGTGAGGACTTTGTGAAATTTTAAGGTGTATTAAGGGAAGATTAGATTATGATATTATACGGAATGGGAAAGTGATAACGTATGCTTTGAGGAGTTTAACTTAGATAAGTGAGATTTTCTTATCCTCTACTCGGGAGTAGCTGCACTTGTGTTGCGTTATTTAAATAGGAACCTTATCTTTTGAAGCTTCCTTTGAGAGTTGTTACCGATCCTAAGAGTTGGAGGATTTAGTTAGTCGAGAGGAAGAGGTTTGAAGACTATCCAAATTTTGGAAGAATAGGTTGTGTTGTGTGACGGATTTTCCTTCGACTTGAGAAGTTTAATTAACCTTAGCGGGTTTGCGTATAATAACAGTTATCATTCTAGCATTAAGATAAAACCGTATGAGGCGTTGTTAGGAAAGAAAATATCGATCTCTAATTTGTTGGGGTGAAATTGGAGAAGCAAGGTCTAAGGTAATTTAGCGCCAAAGTTTGTTAATCCATTTGAAGTTTTAGGAAATGTTGGTGAGTCGACTTATAGACCGATGTGGGGCAGCTTATAGAGTATTTGAAGTTTAAATGTGATATCGTAATGTATTGGGTGACATAAGATGTAATACTTTTTATCTATATTTTCTTTGAGGGCGTGAAAATTCGGGCTAGTGAGAATTTTATGGTATTCTTGGGATATTGCGTTGTAATATCGTATTATTATTGAAATTTGGAATCTTGGAAAGAATCATGGTATTGAAGAGACAAATTGGGAAGTGAAGTCCTAGAGTATTCGGGTTAAGAAAGTGTGTAGTAGAATTATGCCATTGAGAAATCTAATGGAAAAGTGTTAAGTTAGAATGTGTGAAAGGTAACCTTTGCTATTTGATCCTTAGAGTAAGCGACAGTCAAATTCGGGACGAATTTTCTTTAAGGGGGAGTGAGTGTAACGACCCCAACCCTAGGCATTTATTTTTAATATTATATTCGATGCTTTAATATTTATATTTATTTTATGTGTTTCTTTATGTCTTTAAATTCTTAATTTAAGATAAATTGGGTGAGAAGTAAGATTAGAATCTTTGGAGAATTTATTGGTTATTAAATAAAGAAGATTGGGGAATAATAAAAATAGAAAATAGATAAATAGTGAGAGGAGGTTAAAATGAGTAGAATAAATATTTAGGGGGAATGATTTAAATATTTGTTGAAAGTCTTTAGAAGAGGGGGGCCAATTCCCTCTTCACTCCAAATCCCCCCAAGTGTTCCCCTCTCCTCTCCCCCTTACTTCCTCCATCCGCCCCCCCCCCCTTCTACATCCTCCTCACTCTCCTTCCTCCTCCTTCATTCTTTCATCTTCCTCCTAGTAAATCCTTAGACTCCATGGAAGCTCAACCCAAGCTTTGAAGCCAAGCTCTTCCTCCATCAAATCCAAGTCTAAGGGTAGCTTTGAAGTTGGATTATCTAGAAGAATCCATCAAGTGAGAAAGATCAATCTTCCATATTAAAATCTAAAGTGAGTTGTTATGATTCCCTTCTTATGAATGTTCATGAAACTCTATTTGTTGTTCTTGTTGTGATGATAATTTTGTAAATGCCTTGGAAACCTATTTAAAGTTGGGAGATGGGTAAATGACAAAGAAGGATACTCTTGTTCTTAGGAATTGATTTAGATTGAATGAAATGGGTGAAGATAGGTTAGGAGATCTTAACTTGGATTGAATGAAATGGGTGAAGATAGGTTAGGAGATCTTAACTTGAATTGAATGAAATGGGTGAAGTTAGGTTAGAAGATGTTAGCTTGAATTGAGAAATGAAATGGGTGGGAATTAATTGGTAATTAACTTAAATCTATATGATCTTGGATTTGGATGATTTAAGTTGAAGTTGTGAGGTTAAACAATCCTTTAGTATTCATGAAATTAGGAAAGATTTAAAAGGAAATAAACTAAGTAAATTAAGTTGGAAATTCGTGTGTGTGCTGAAAGGGCCATGGGCGGTCGCCCATAGGGCCGAGTGGCCGCCCAAGGCGGCAGAATGTTGGCTCTCCTTGTAAACTCACTTGGGCGGTCGCCCAAGTGACATGGGCGGTCGCCCATGTCACCAGATTTTCCCCAGTTTTTTTCTTTTGCTGATTTTCTTCAATAAACTCGTGGTATGACTTCCACCCAATATAAATTAGTAGGACCAAATCAACCCGGATGCGAATTGATCCTCTTTAACCTAGGTTAGAGTAGGATACCTTGGCTTGACCATGACCTTTTAATTGGTCAAAATGGAATTGTAGGAGTAGTTAAATATTGTTCGGAAAGTGGTCCAAACTTGGGAAGTAGGTCTTGCACCTTTAATAAGATTTATTCAAGGTTGAGTGATGACTTCGTAGGGTTGGTTTATGATACTTGGTGACCTTACTTGCCCATACTCAGTGTAGATAGCTTGAATCATGTTTAAAACCATAAGCCACACTATTGTATTAAATGTATATATATCACTGTAGCATGACTATCCCAATTGTGGATTGTTTGGTATATGGTTGTGTAGTATTCCGTTGTGGATTCTCGGTATGTTGCTAGTATTGTATTCCGGTTGTGGATTACTTGGCATGTTGATTTCATTGTTCCGGTGTGGATTATGTGGTTATATTGTTACTCTTAAGTGAACTTCATATTCATTTGGTGATATTATGCATAGTGTATTACTTAAATGTTGCATTATGATGTTGGTTGAACATGAGTATATTGTACCATGTTGCTATAGTGTTTATCCCCTTTGTGGATTATTTGGTATTGTTATATTATTATCCCGTTTTGTGGATTATCTCAAGTATCTATCATGTGCTTGAGCGTGTTTATGTTCGGGTGGGTATGATGGATGCCAATCAATTATGGATTTGTTCTATAAGTGATTGAAGGTACATCATACCGGTGACCCTTCCCCACTCGTGGCCACGGGGTGGGCCGTGCTAACGACCGTATTGACCCCAAAAGCTTTACGGACGTGTGGCGACCGTTGTAAGGAGGGACGATATTATTTTGGGATACTCTAATATAGGGATCCTTTCTTATATGGATGGTGCAGGGTATGAGTCCTATAAGAGGTGAAGGTGCTTGAGGCAATTCACCAAGGAGTGGAGTTTTACTCCCACGTTGTACGACTTATTGTTCAGACGGAAAAGGTAAAATGAGGTAACGTAAGGTGTTTACCGCTTTCATAATGTGTTATGTGCTACCATGCTATGTGTTGCACTCTGTTTGGCATCTTCTTTTGCATATCATAATAGCTCATTGAGATTTATTCTCACCCCTCTCCCTTTCTTTGCTTTAGATTCCGAGACAGGTGACCCGAACCAAAGTGAGGCCGGGATTTCATTGTGGACTTTTGCTTTTGGGGCTTGACAAGTTAAGTATAGGAGTGGGTTGTTAGGAGTATTGGTTAAGTATTCCTCTTTTATAATTTGTATGGACAACACTTTTATTAAACAATGTTATTCAGGGTTTTTGTATAATTGATCAGATTTCGGATTGTTAAAGTTGTAGATGGATTTCCTTTTAGTAGAGATATTATTAATTGATTTTACTTGGAAGTTTGAAAAGTGGTTTTCCTTTAAAGGCAAATAAATGTTTTAAAAATCTAGATGGATTGTCTTAGTTTGAGCTCCCTTAGCTCGGGACACGTGTTAGGTCCCGGGTTGGGGTGCTCACAGGTTGAGCCGGTTTGACGGTTCGGTTCCGGTTGAGGTTTGTTCAAGGTTCAAACCGCCGGTTTTCAACCGTGAACCGGCGGTTGAACCGAACCGGCCACCTCTAATCACTCATACAATAATTTTCCTATCACACAATAATTATTGCCATCACATGGTTTATATAGGCTTAAAAAAGTCCAAAACCTAATCTAAATATGAAACCATGCTACTATGTTCTAATCCTACTAAAAAAAAAAGGGAATTCCAAGAAATCTTGGACTTATTTCAATTCTATTTTTTTTCCTTCTTGATTTTAACTACACAAACCAACATTGCACTTAGAGAGACGCATAAAATTTGAAAAAAAAAAATCCTATTTTTATTAATCGAATTTTTTGCAAAACTAACTCATCATATAATAATGTGGACCACCAGACACCAACAACTGCATAACAAAATTCAAACCATTTCCCAGTCAAAAGAGAACAAAAAAAAAATGAAGATAAGATTAGAGAAGGTGGAGCATTGATGTGAAATGGATTGTTTTTTACTGGTACCAAAACATGGACAACTTGAACTAGTAAATGACTTGTGTCTGATAATAATCAATAAGTCATAATCAACTTTCAAAAATATTAGGCGATTTCTAATTGTTTTTCAATCATGAATAAGTTCTAGATATTGGAAAAGTGCAACAATATCGTTTTGGAGGTCCAACCATTTCATATTGAATGGAGAATTATTAGGCTTTAGTCATATCATGCCTGCCTAATCTTCTAGTAAATTCTAAGGTCTGCCTCTCATGAACTCATTCAACAGATATAAAATGTCTTCTAGTAAGATAGTAATCAATTTGGCAAGTCTAAACAACTAAAAGTTTAAAGAAAAAAATGTTGTGAGAAATTTATTTTATTTGTCTTAGTTATCTTCAAAACAAAACATAATTTAGGAGTAGAAACAGAAATATGCCGAAACAAATCTCCTTAAGACAATATTTCGCCTCCGTAACTATGCAAACGGAATAACGGCAAATGTCTCCCAAGATACAACACTTTTTCCAAGAGTTAGATTTGCACTTAACTAACCTTGACGGGCGAACCAAAATATCATATTTGCTCTTTGATCTTCTAATATTGAAAGACGAATGACACTTGAAATCCTTTTGAAAACAAAGCAAGGATTTCGAATATCTTGGATTGAGAGAGTTTTGATTGTATTTTTGATGATTGTGATCTGATGTTATCTGGTGTAGAATGAGAGGAATAAGAGGTCTATATATAGCATGAATAAGTCTACACTTGTGATTGTTCAGATGAGTCACAAAGCCCCAAGCCAGCAACTGTTATCTGATTGCTCGACTGAGCACTTCTGGTGACTCGCCCGAGTATTGGCTGGTTGCTCGGCCAAGCACTATAGTAACTCGCCCGATCAGTGGCTAGGCAGATTGGCTTGTTTCTGGACAGATATGCTCGGCCGAGGCTTATGCCTTGCTCGGCCGAACAGTTTCTGAAAAGTGACTTTTGTCATTCACACTTTAATATTTGACTTAATATTCCAACAAAAAATACCATCACTTAGCAGACATAAAAAGTCTTCTAGTAAGATAAATAATGAGAGTGATCAATTTCGCAAGTCTAAATAATTATTCCCTCGTTTCAAAATGAATATTAAAAAAAAAATCAATTTTTTAAAAATCTTTTAAATATTCATTTTGGTGCTTCGTAAAAGTTTTATATAAAAAAAACCACATGATTTTTGCCCGATTATATGAATGGTAAGTTATTTTTGAAACTATGACAGATGTAGAACATATTTGGAATTGTTCAAAACCAGCATGGCTAACTCAAACTCGCATATATCTATATTAATATTATGTGAGACTGAAATTAATGCTCAATCATGGATATTTTAATGATTTTTTGAAGTGTTTATAAGTATAGAAAATAGAGAAAAAAATATTATGAAATATGGTTTTAAAAAGTACAAAAAGGAATGATGAATAGCGTAACGGCAAATGAGGAAAGAATAAAAATAACAGAAAGACAAGAAGAATGTGACCCCTTAGCAACCAAAACCATTGGATAGTACACGTCAAGAGTTTTCCAACTATATGTGGCACTTACAAATCGAATTCCGTATAAAAAATTTATTACCTCCAAAAATTCGTCGAGAAATGTAGAAGTACGCAATGCACAAGGGGCGACCGCACCACACGAGATAGGGCGGACGCACCCAAATTTCAGAAGTTAATGATGTTTTTGCCTATAAGGGGGCGGTCGCTCCCCTATCTCTCCAGCAGATGTGCAATTCCATTTTAAGCTAAGATTCTGACATTGTTTCCTAGTTTTCGACCCCTCCTATCCCTATTATAAATAGAATAACTTCATCCACTTTTTATGTTTATGTTTTATTCTACCTTTCAAGATTGTAAAAATAGATCAAGGATTTCTCTTTAATTTAAGACTTAATTTCAGGTTTTATATTCTTAATTTTATTACTTGTTTTTATTTTTATGGAGATGAGTAGCTAAAACTCTTTAATTCATGGATCAGATGTAACAAGTACCAAAACATTATGCTATAGTTTAATTATTTCATTTTATCTCGTTCTTTTTTATCAAAGTATTTATTATTATATATTTTATGGTTTCAATATATGTTAATATATAAATTGGGTCTTTAACAATTGGGTATAAGTTGAGTCATTAGCTTGGAGAATTTATACATTGATCACTATTTTGATAATTAGATCTAATTAAGGACTTAGCGGAAATTAAAATGATCAAGGTTTAATAGTTCTTGAATGCTTAATTGTGTTTCTTTCATGTTATATAAATTTAGCAGAAAATATAACATAAATGGAATAATAGGTTTGCAAATCGCACACCAAACCGTCTCAACCCTTACTTTAGTGAATAGACACTTTAATGAGAATAATCCCTTTATTATTAGCAATAGCATAGAGTTGAGGTATTTGTGAAACTCAATCCATAAACCCCTTGTTTAATCTGAATTTATTGTTGTTAATTGTTTTCTTGGTTTAATTATTAATTCTTTCAATTAGTAGAGTAATAAACAACCAAATCAAAACCCCTATTTTTGTTACTTTTTCATTACTTGAATTTATTTATTTATCAACCAAGTCTTTGTAGATTCGAACCTTGCTTATGCATACTATTACACCAATAACTAGCACTATCAGAAAAATATGTTTTAGCAGCGAAAATTTTCGCCGCTAAAGGGCATTTCCATCGCTGCTGCATACCCACCGGCGGAATAATTTCCGTCGCAGCGGTCCGGAAGTCCAATTTCCGCCAGTGTACACCGACGAAAATGGTATTCCGCCAGTGTCCACCGGCGGAATTTTTCGCCACTGAGATAATTTAATTTAATTAAAATTGTAATTTCACCGGCGAAAATTTTTGCCACTGAGTTATTTTGATTTAATTAAAATTCTAAATCCTCAGACGGATTATTCCGCCGCTGAGGTAATTTTATTTAATTAAATTATAATTTCACCGGCGGAATTTTCCTCCGCTGTGTTATTCTGATTTATTTAAAATTCTAAACCCACCGACGGAATATTCCGCCGCTGATAATGCAATAAATAAAAAAAATCAAAAATGTCAATTATAATATAGTTTTTGTATATATATCTTAAATATTTTTATCAAAAACAAATTATAATGTCAATCAATTTAAATCAGTCCCTTAACATTTCTTATTCTCAAATCATTCCCTTAACTTTTATTAATCTTAAATCAGTCCTTGATATTTCATAGTTACACTTTGCTCCCCTAAACTTCTATTGTACTCAAATCAGTCCTTGATACTCTCTCCGTCCCATTAATAACTTCACCTTTTATCCAAAATGGTGTCCCGTTAGAAACTTCACCTTTCCTTTTTTGATAAAGAATCTTTACTATTTTCTCCACTCATTCTCTCTCCTGTTTCACTATTACACTCACAACACTTTTCAAATTTACTATTTCCTCCACTCATTCTCTCTCCTATTTTACTATTATACTCACAACATTTTCTTCACCCTTAATTTGCGTGTCGAACCTAAAATGGTGAACCAATTACTAGGACGGAGGGAGTATTTCTTATATATCTTAAATATTTTTATCGAAAAAAAAATGTCACCAAACCACTAAATGAAGTTGTTTTATTAGTAAGAAACAAATAAAAATAAAATAAAAAATAACACCACCATTGTCTACCACCATCCACCATAACCACAACCAAAATCAACACTACATCCTTCACCAAAATTAATTGCCACCTGCAATTTTGTCAACCTAAAGCCTTTATCCCAGTCTCCTTCTCTCTTAACAATCAAAGCGGGAATTTCAATTTTTTTTCAAAATAAGTGAGAAATTAAAAGAGAAAAATCAAGAATTGCCTTTTTTCCCACACAATTCACCTCCAATCCAAGCTCCATCAATGGCAATGAAAGACGCCATATCCCAAATCATCTCGGAGCTCTAAACCCCTCAGAGTAGGCGCGGGTCAGCGATGGCTTGGAAAACCAATTGGGGATTTGAAGAGGGAAGCCTGATTTGAGTAGCCAGATCTGTGAAATTGGCGTTGTTGTTATCGTCTGGGACAGAGATCAGAGACGGCACAAGCTGTTGGCGTTACTATGAAGACGGTCGGAGAAGAGGAAGCTCGGCCAGAATTTGTTATTGATGAAGTGTTTGATAGTAGAGAGAGAAAGAGAGTGTGTGTGTGTGTGTGTGAGAGAGAGAGTGTGTGTGTGTGTATGCGCGCTTCATTAGTGAGGAGAATGGAGGAAATAGAGAAAAGAATGTGAAATGGTTTTGTTTTGATAAATTTGAACCATTGGATGTTTATGATTAATGGTTCAGATTGATTAAGGGATCAATCCATGTGAACATTGGTAAGCCAACTAAATGAAAGGGTGTCATGTTTTTTGTTAAATGAATTTGGACCATTGAATTCTATTGTTTGTGATGTATTTAATGGCTAAGATCTTGCTTGGTTAGTGATCCATGTGAATATATGTGTTCTAATGATTTACTGCCACCTCTTATGTTTATTTGTTTATCACAAAAATCTCTTAATGACCATAATAATTAGTAAAAATAATTATTAATATCAAAAATAATTTGAAATATAAAATAATTTTATATAATAATAATAATATATAATAAATAAAAATTATGATAATAATATAGAAAAATACCTTAAAACAACAAAATAAATTAAACTTCTAAGAAATATTAATATACCTAAGTAATAATTGATAGTAATATATTATAAAAAATACTTATTAACAATAATAATAACCCATATACACATACCCTAAACCTTAACATATACCCTAAAACATAACCCATACCCTAAATCATAACTCATTTCTTTAAAAATTCTTAACTTTTTTGATATAATTTTTATTAAAAAATTTCCCTAATAATTAACATCTCAAATAGTTTTATTTATACAAAATAAAATTAAAAAAGTAAATGATATTGTCCGTCCATCTTTTTTCTATTATATAATTTCATTTATTTAAATATTCTTAACTTTTTTTATATAATTTTTTATAAAAAAATTCACTACTAACTAACATCTCAAATAGTTTTATTTATCAAAAATAAAATTAAAAATAAAATAAAAAGTAAATGATATTGTCCGTCTCTCTTTTTTCTATTATATACTTTCATTTCTTTAAAAATTCTTAAATTTTTTTATATAATTTTTATTAAAAAACTTCACTACTAACTAACATCTCAAATAGTTTTATTTATCCCAAAAAAAAAAAAACTAAAAATATATCATATACCCAATCCCTTAAACATATATCATATACCCATACACAGACACCCAAACCCTAAACCCTAAACCATATATAATTCATACCCTATACCATATACCTCATACACCAGACAACCATACTTTATACCCTAAATCATATACTCCGTATCATATACACATACCATATACTCTAAATCATAACTCATATTCACATAATCTAAACCTTAACATATACCCTAAAACATAACACATACCCTATACCCTATACCCTAAACCATAACTCATTTCTTTAAAAATTCTTAACTTTTTTTATATAATTTTTAATAAAAAAATTTACTAATAATTAAAATCTCAAATAGTTTCATTTATCCAAAAAAATAATTAAAAAAAATTAAGAAAGTAAATTTTATTGTCCGTTCCTCTTTTTATCTATTATATACTTTTATTTATTTAAATATTCTTAACTTTTTTTAAATAACTTTTTGTAAAAAAATTCACTACTAACTAACATCTCAAGTAGTTTTATTTATCCAAAAAAAAATTAAAAAGTAAATATTATTGTCCATCCTTCTTTTTTTCTATTATATACTTTCATTTATTTTAATATTTATTACTTTTTTTATATAATTTTTTGTAAAAAATTTCACTACTAACTAACATCTCAAATAGTTTCATTTATTCAAAAAAAAAAAAGTAAATGGTATTGTCCGTCCCTCTTTTTTTCTATTATAAAATTTCATTTATTTAAATATTTTTAACTTTTTTATATAAATTTTTGTAAAAAAAATTCACTACTAACTAACATCTCAAATAGTTTCATTTATCAAAAAAAAAAAAAAAAGTAAATGTTATTGTCCGTCCCTCTTATTTTCTATTATATACTTTCATTTATTTAAATATTCTTAACTTTTTTTCTATAACTTTTTGTAAAAAAATTCACTACTATCTAACATCTCAAATAGTTTCATTTATCCAAAAAAAAAATTAAAAAAGTAAATGTTATTGTCTGTTCCTCTATTTTTCTATTATATACTTTCATTTATTTAAATATTCTTAACTTTTTTTATATAAGTTTTTGTAAAAAATTTCACTAATAACTAACATCTCAAATAGTTTTATTTATCCAAAAAAAATTAAAAAAGTAAATGCTATTGTCAATCTCTCTTTTTTATATTATATACTTTCATTTCTTTAAAAATTCTTAACTTTTTTTTAAATAATTTTTATTAAAAAATTTCACTACTAACTAACATCTCAAATAGTTTTATTTATCCAATATATATATATATATATATATATATATATATATATATATATATATATATATATATATATATATATCATATACCCCCTTTAAACATATATCATATATCCATACACCAGACACCCATACCCTAAATCATAAACCATAACTCATATCCTATAACATTTACCCCATACACAGACACCCATACTTTATACCCTAAATCATATACTCCATATCATAAACACATACCATATACTCTAAATCATAACACATATACACATACACTAAACCTTAACATATACCCTAAAACATAACCCATACCCTATACCCTAAATCATAACTCATTTCTTTAAAATTCTTAACTTTTTTTATATAATTTTTATTAAAAATTTTCATTAATAATTAACATCTCAAATAGTCTTATTTATTCAAAAAAAAAATAAAAAAACAAAATAAAAAAGTAAATGCTATTTTCCGTCCCTCTTTTTTTTTATTATATACTTTCATTTATTTAATTATTCTTAACTTTTTTATATAACTTTTTGTAAAAAAATTCACTACTAACTAACATCTAAAATAGTTTTATTTATCCAAAAATTAATTAAAAATTAAAAAGTAAATGTTAATTTTCGTCTCTTTTTTTTTATTATATACTCCCTCCGTCCCGCTAATATCCGCACACTTTCCTTTTTGGGCGTCCCGCTAATATCCGCACACTCCCAAAAAGGAAACTTTATATTAATAAAATATTCACTCAACCCCACTCATTTTCTCTCCTACATTATTTTAATACTCACAACACCATTATAATTTATTACACCCTCCATTCATTCTCTCTCCTACTTTACTTTTACACTCACACCATTTTATTAAAATATTATATTCCTTAATTCCCGCGCAAACAGTGTTAGTGCGGATATTAGCGGGACGGAGGGAGTACTTTCATTTATTTAAATATTCATTACTTTTTTTATATAACTTTTTGTAAAAAAATTCACTACTAACTAAGATCTCAAATAGTTTCATTTATCCAAAAAAAAAATTAAAAAATTAAAAAAGTTAATGTTATTGTCCGTCCCTCTTTTTTTCTATTATATACTTTCATTTATTTAAATATTCTTAACTTTTTTATATAACTTTTTGTAAAAAATTTCACTACTAACTTACATCTCAAATAGTTTCATTTATCCAAAAAAAAAATTAAAAAAGTAAATGCTATTGTCCATTCCTCTTTTTTCTATTATATACTTTCATTTTTTTAAATATTCATTAATTTTTTATATTACTTTTTGTAAAAAAAAAAATTCACTACTAACTAACTGTGCTATACCCCGATCCAATTTGGCCAACAATTTGGAGTTTCAAACGATATCTGAAATTGGGACAATCCTAGCGGACTTAGAAAACAAACGGGGTCACCACGCCATTTTAGTTTAGGGCCAAAACATTGAAAAATGCCTAAAAATAGAGAAATGAGTTCGGAGGTTGCGTTACACTCCGAGAAGAACGTTTGGCGTTCACTCGGAATGCCTCGTAAGACGAGTCTTCCAAACTTGAAAACAATGTGTGTGTGTGTGTGTGTTTTTAAAAGAGGTTTGACTAAAGAACTTTCTGAAATTAAGATATGTTTACTGGACTGGACTGTAAATAGTGCAAAATAGTGCTGAAACTGGAAAAAACAGAAGAAACTGAAAATGTATGCAGACTACAATTTCATCTGCGTGAATGAAATTGAAGGTGCAATTTTATCGCGCAAATCACTCTGCAGTTTGACTTTTTTACAGCTTTTCAGTCTGTCACTGTAATTTCCAGAAAGTTAACTGGATTTACAGGTTCAGACTTATACTGTAACAGAAAAAGCAGTAAAGCTAGGAATCTTTGAATTTTAGCATCCATGCTTGTCCTCTCTCTCCCTAGACTTGATTAGTGATCATCTAAGAGTGATTAGTGATGAATCAAACTAGATCAAGCTATCATAGGGATACATTAGGACTTGAAGCACTTCATTTGCAAGGGGATGGGGAATTAACATGTAAGCAAGTAAATATGCAAAGTATACACAAGGATTAACTCATAAAATAAAGTTAGGTCAAAGATGTATCAACTTTTAGAGTAGATCTCTAAGGTGGTCATAAGAAGTGACAATCCTTGAGATCTAGGCTCAAGTGTATCAACTACATCCTTAGTTGACCAAAATGTGAGTCTTTATGATATTCATCCATGGAAATATTTCCAAGGTGAGCATCTTAGACTAGGAAAGGGATATTTACAAGAAAGTAAATCATGTAAACCATTAAAGATGATCATTCATGGAGATTGACTCCAAGATGATCAATCTTAGGTCAAAACAAGAAAGTAAATACTTGAAAAGTAAAAGGGACATGGGAAATGACATAAATAGTAAAGATGTAGATATTTTGTAGAGAATCATCCATGGAGATGAACTCCATGGATATCCTATTAGATCCAAGGACAAGAAGGAAGGGGGTGCACAATAAGTAAGTGAACAAGATTATATCATTTTAAACATGGAATTGATGCATGGATAAAGAGGGTTTGGGTAGGGAGAAGGAGGGTTTACCAATGATTACACCCTATCTTCTTTGCTTAGTGTTTGGGCTTGAAGATTATCAAGGCTTGTGTGATTTTGTGTTTGGTTTTGTGTTTTAAGGCTGTTTGGGAACTTAATTCGGCAGAGTAATAGTAAGGAAGTGATTTGTTGCCTCCTAAAAATGATGGAGAAGGGCTCAATTTATAGGTTGGCCAGGGGGTGCAATTTCATCCACATGGATAAAATTCACATGCCAATTTCATATGCCCGGATAAAATCGGCGGCGTGCCTGATTTTTCAGAAAAAGCATTTTGGCAGCTTCTAAAGAGTCAATTTTACTTTTTTCTTGGAGACTATGCTTCCCAGCGAGGCCACTGGCCATTTTTTATTCCCAATAAGTCCTTCCTCATTCAAATTGTCTAAAATAGTGCCCGAAATGCCCCTAAATGATTATAGATCATTAAATTGGACTGACGGAACACTAAAGACCCAAATTGGGGTACTTACAGGAGCCCCTCGGTGACGGTACTTCCGGAGGAAGTGGGGTCATCGACAAAAGTGAGGATCCCAATCTGGCAAGCTTTACCTAGATGGGCGAGGAGGTGACCGAAGTGGTCGGACGGCTGAACCCTTTTAGAGGTTTCCTACGTATCCCGGACGGGAATCAAGCCGGTCGTAGTTCGGACCTTGGGGGTAGGGGACGGTCTTCTTTGCTAAAGGAGCACCTGACCACCATAGACTTGCTTGGTTAGCGAAGGCGTACTTTTGTTGCCGAAGATGTACTGGACTAACGAAGGCATACTTCATCACCGTAGACTTGCTCGGTTGGCGAAGGCGTATTTTTGTTTCCGAAGATGTACTCGATGTACTTCATCACCGCAGACTTGCTCGGTTAGCGAATGCATACTTTTGTTGCCGAAGATGTACTCGACTAACGAAGGCGTACTTTATCACCGTAGACTCGCTCGATTGGAAATACTTTGTCGCTTAGCTGGGGAAAAATTCGGGCTTACGATGAATGTCGGGGAAAAGAATTCGGGCTTACGATGACGACCGAAAAGGGATTCGGGCTTACGATGACGGCTGAAAAGAGGTATTTGGGCTTACGATAACGGCCAAAAAGATGTTTGGGCTTACGATGACGGCCGAAAAGGGATTCAGGCTTACGATGACGGCCGAAAAGAGGTATTCGAGCTTACGATGACGGCCAAAAAGAGGTATTCGGGCTTATAATGACGGACGAAAAGGGATTCGAGCTTACGATGACGGCCGAAAAGAGGTATTCGGGCTTACGATGACGGCCGAAAAGGGATTCGGGCTTACGATGACGGCCGAAAAGGGGTATTCGGGATTACGATGACGGCCGAAGTTTGAAAATGAGGAAGAAAATGGACTTCCGTTAAGTTCTGTTTGAAGAAGACGGGCTTACTTTGGAGGCCGGAGTTAAAGTGAGGAAGGGAATAGACTTCTGTTAAGTTTTATTTGAAGAAGACGGGCTTCCTTTGGAGGCCGGAGTTGAAAATGAGGAAGGGAACGGGCTTCCGTTAAGTTCTGTTGAAGAAGGACGGGCTTACTTTGGAGGTTGGAATTGAAAATGAGGAAGGGAATGGACTTTCGTTAAGTTCTATTGAAGGAGGACGGGCTTACTTTGGAGGTCGGGGTTGAAAATGAGGAAGGGAATGGACTTCTGTTTAGTTCTGTTGAAGAAGGACGGGCTTACTTTGGAGGCCGGGGTTGAAAATGAGGAAGGGAATGGACTTCTGTTATGTTCTATTGAAGAAGAACGGGCTTACTTTGGAGGCCGGGGTTGAAAATGAGGAAGGGAATGGACTTCCTTTAAGTTCTATTGAAGGAGGACGGGCTTACTTTGAAGGTCGGGGTTGAAAATGAGGAAGGGAATGGACTTTCGTTAAGTTCTATTAAAGAAGGACGGGCTTACTTTGGAGACCGAGGGTTGAAAATGAGGAAGGGAATGGACTTTCGTTAAGTTCTGTTGAAGAAGGACGGGCTTACTTTGGAGGTCGGGGTTGAAAATGAGAAGGGAATGGACTTCCGTTAAGTTTTGTTGAAGGAGGAAGGGCTTACTTTGGAGGCCGGGGTTGAAAATGAGAAGGGAATGGACTTTCGTTAAGTTCTGTTGAAGAAGGTGTAAGTACGCCAATCCAATTCGCTACCCTTTTTTAGGTGCATTTTAATATGATAAAATTGCATTAGGGGCGTTTTGGTAAATTCTCGGTCCATTCTGAGACTTTCGAAAACATTTCATAAGTTTCTTGTGAAGGAAGTATTTTTAAGTACTTTTCTCATGCAAAAGGACCTACAAGGAATAAAACCAGTTTGGACATTTTGAGAATTAACCTAGAATGTTCCAGAACCAGGTTTTGGCGCCAGAAACGGTTAGTGACATACTGTGTCACGCGACAACTCGACCCATGAAAAATGGTTGCAGGAGGTCGTACGACACAATATGCCCATCATCAGTAGCCTATAAATAAGACCATCCCCCTCTCATATTGGGATCCCTCTTTTGCCTACTGTTACTCTGCCAAATTAGAAACGTACCATACAAAGCCTAACACCCACACCTCTCTCTCTCATACCCAAATCCCTCCAATCCTCCTCCAATTCACTTCAATTTACCCATTACCATTTAGATCCTCCATCCACCACTCCTCCTCAGCTCAATCAATCTCAGAAGCTGCTTATTGAAGGGTTCTATACCAGACTTGGTATAGAATTCGTGGACACTACAAGGGTAACTCACCAATTCCCCACTCTTCTCTCTTAGATTTGTCATTTTCATAATTCAATTCTCATATACTCATTTGATTCAGTAATTCGACTCCATCTGTCTTACTTACTGAAATACAATCGCAATCTCTCTGTTTAATCGTTTGGTTTTGTATAATTGCATGTTCATGAGTTGATCATTGTTGGAATTGTTGTTTGATTCCCAAGGGAGCGTGGATCTTCCCATATCCACACCCCCTTGGTTGAATAATTGCTTAATTACGTGTTTCCGAAGCTGAATTGATAATATAATTGGATCTGTGTTGGTTTTTGTTTCTTCTGTGTTTAAGCTGTAAGATCTCTGCAGATGGACATCCTGTGTCACGCGACACAATGTGTCTGGATGGATCCTGTGTCACGGGACACATCCAGCCATGCATGTTCTGTGTCACTCGACACATCTTGTCTGTTTGCAGAGATCCTTTTTCAGTTGTAATCTGTTTTGCTCTCTGTATTTGGGATGTGGCCTCCCTTATCAAATGGCTCACAAGTTGTAAGAATCTCATTTCAATTAATAAAATTCATTTTACCACATTTGTTTGTCATCATTGTTTACACACACTATGAATTTTTGGATGTTTAATTAGAAAGACTCGTCCACGGACGAGGCGTGTTGGGTGAACTCTCGGTTCTTCCCAACACGTAACCTGACCCCCAGACACTTTTCTCTCTTTTCAAAGGTTTTTCAAAGTGTACCTTAAAACATGGCGTGGCGACTCCTAAAACTTTTTCCAAATTTCGGCGAGCGTACATTCAGAAGGACGGGCTTACTTTGGAGGCCGGAGTTGAAAATGAGGAAGGGAACGTGCTTCCGTTAAGTTCTGTTGAAGAAGGATGGGCTTACTTTGGAGGTCGAGGGTTGAAAATGAGGAAGGGAATGGACTTCCGTTAAGTTTTGATGAAGAAGGACAGGCTTACTTTGGAGGCCGGGGTTGAAAATGAGGAAGGGAATGGACTTCCGTTAAGTTCTATTAAAGGAGGATGGGTTTGCTTTGGAAGCCGGGGTTGAAAATGAGGAAGGGAATGGACTTCCGTTAAGTTCTATTGAAGGAGGATGGGTTTACTTTGGAGGCCTGGGTTGAAAATGAGGAAGGGAATTGACTTCCGTTAAGTTCTGTTGAAGAAATACGGGCTTACTTTAGAGGTCGGAGTTGAAAATGAGGAAGGGAACGGGCTTTCGTTAAGTTCTGTTGAAGAAGGACGGGCTTACTTTGGAGGCCGGGGGTTGAAAATGAGGATGGAAATGGACTTCCGTTAAGAAAGGCGGGCTTATGTTGGAGGCCGGGGTTGACAATGAGGAAGGGAATGGACTTCCATTAAGTTCTGTTGAAGGAGGACGGGCTTACTTTTGAGACCGGAGTTGAAAATGAGGAAGGGAACTGGCTTCCGTTAAGTTCTGTTGAAGGAGGACGGGCTTACTTTGGAGGCTGGGGGTTGCCTTTCCAGGGACAGCTACCGAGGAACCGAGCACGGCTCAGAGGAGGGTGCGTAGGCGTGGCAAGGCGATTGCTAGGGAGGTTGATCCCAGTTCTAACTCTGACAGTGATTCAGACTGATAGTGAGTTCCTGCATTTGTTAGGGCAGAGAGAGAGAGACAGAGAGAGAGAGTACAGACATTTTATGCACAGTATTTCTATTTCGAACGGATGTAAGCCTATTTTTGGCAGTACTTACTATATATATATATTTTTTTGGGTTGTAATAGCTAGACTATTTTTTTTTGTTAATTATCTAGTATATGTTGAATGCAAGTTGCATGAGCCCGATTTTGTGTTTTGTATGGGCATGTATGTGATATTTGGGATATAAACTGTAATGGGCAGGTTATGTGCAGGTTTTGAGCAGTTGGGATGAAAATTCCACTGCGGGACAGCAGTTTTTACTGCTGTCAATTTTTTTTCTACTGAGGTGCAATTTCATCCGCGTGGATGAGATTGAGGGTACAAAATCATCCGCGCAGATCAAATTGTGGTCTGACAAGATCATTCAATTTTTGCTTCAGATCTGGTTTTCCTTCCCTCTTTAATTCAAATATATCCCTCACTCAACTGTTTTAAACCTTCTGGAATTCGGGGAAGAACATAAGAAAACCATGTAAAGTGTTGCAAACATGAGAAGTTCTCCCAAATTACCAAAAGAAATGGAAATGCTCTTCTTCAACAAATTCAAAGAGTGGTCCCGAGAGATCACGCACGGAAACAAAACTTTCTTCGAAGAAAGGTACAAGATCAAATCCATGTGGTCCCTAAAGGAGCTTGTTCCGGATTATGATTTGATGAGAGCTTCCGCCACATTTTGGGACATTAGGAGGCATGTCTTTTGCTTCTCTCACAACGAAATAGTCCCGAATCTTGAAGATTTTAGAGCTTTGCTTGGAGGGACCGAAGTGGAGGATGTTGCGATTTCCTTCCCCGGAGGAGTGTCTTTTGTCAACAAGTTGTCCAACTTTCTTCAAATCTCCCCGGAAGAAAAGGTATGATCCGAGGTCCCGATCATTTTGATATCTCCGATCTCCCTGATAGGTTTAGGATTTTGGCTATTGTTGGTGATGCTTATTGGGATGCATTTTCTCTTTGTGTGATTTGGTCTTTGTCATGGTCTACTCCTTCGGGATGTGTCACCGAGCTTTGTTGGATGTTGTCGTACATTGTCGATCCGGTCGAGACATTGTCCCCGTGATTTTGGGAGAGACCCGCCATGCTATTGATCGGTTGGCTACCGGGAAGCGGTACATGCACGGGGGAAGCCCGTTTTTGCTAACGATGTGCTTGATGGAGAGGTTAGGAATTCTGCGCGAGGCTTCGCATACATTCAGGCCATGGACTTTTGCTAGGAGGGGGGTTGTTATCGAGATTGATGATCAGGCCACATGGGAGCGTTGGATAGCTCAGTGCCGTGCTCAGGATATCCGGTGGTGTGATTACATTGAAACATGTGAATTATGATTACTCTATCTTTCACTTTTATATTATTTTCTTGATCATGGTTACCAACTTAGCAAATTTTTATAGGATCACTTTGGCATTCTGGGGATCATAGAACATGTTTGCATGACTGTCAATAACACATCAAATAGGCTACTCAGTAATAGATATATGGCTAGTTTCTTTTAACTCTATTTATGAGCCTTTAACTTTCGAGTCACTTAAAAAGTTCCGATAGAACCCTTTTTTATCTTTATTAATAATGAATATATTAGACCGTCATATACCTTCATTTTTGTACCCACGTTATCTTATACTTACATTTATTCCTAATTTTCTCACATTTCAAGAAAGTTAAACTAGGGAATTAATGGAAAATTGTGGGTCGTGTCTGGGAAATCATAGGCTTTAATGAAAAGAAGTCAACTTTAAAAGAAAAGGATTATGTATTGTATTGAAAAAAGGAGCAAGTGGAAAATTATTTTTTAGCTTATATTTATTGTATAATATTATTCGTGATTCTTATTATGCAAAGCTAAGAAAGAAAAAAAATTGAAGAAAAATTTGAAAAACCCTGCCCTGTTATATTAAGTTGTGACAAATGAAAGAAAGGAATGTGGTCAACCATTTATGTGAAAGTATGCAAAATTCTAAGTTTAGGAATTAAAATATTTGGTGAAATTGTGAGTGGAGAGATACACTCAAAGTGATATTATTTTAAAGAAGGATTCCTAATTTCACTTGCTTTACTTCTTATGTCCTTATTTTCATTTGCAACTTTACACCTAGCCCGCGATTGTCGCGATACATTACAAGACATTGAGTCATATTTGATCCCTAAAAAGTAGATGGGTTGACAGTTGTGGTTAAACACACATATGAGTGTCCTTTTACATAATTTTATCATATTATTATCTTTGGTTTATAGAATGACATAAGCGACCATATAGAATATCTTATTTTGGTGACAATGATCTTCCATATTTAATCATCATATCATTATGTGGTGGATAATCATGACTAGCATGCATTAATATAATTGTAATTTTATGGTCATAATACTACTTGATAATTATATGGGTTGTAGGATATGAGACTTATATGTCTAGCAACTCCCTTATGTGAAAGATCATCCAAAAAATATGTTTTCTTTTCTTTTACTAATTCTAGCGTTCTTAGTTTTAGATAGTAGTTTAATTTTAGTGTAGTTCTTTTTGTTTTACTCGACGACGAGCAAAATATAAGTTTGGGGGTATTTGATGAATTTGTTTATACCCATCCAAATAATATGCCTTTTGACTTATTTAATTCTCAACCTTGGATGTTTTAACGAAATTTTGTAGTGCTAATGAGTATAGGGAATAGAAGGAAAATTTCATGAAATATGGTATTAAATAGTATAAAAAGGAATGAACAACAGCGCAGCGGCAAATAAGGAAACAATGAAAATAACACAAGGACAATAAGAATGTGACCTTGAGCAACCAATACCATTTAATAGTACTCGTAAAGAGCTTTCCAACGATATGTGACACGTACAAATCGGAGTTCGTAAAAGTTATAACCCACGAAAGTTCATCGAGAAAGGTACAAGTCTACAATGAACGAGGGGCGACCGCACCATATGAGGCAGGGAGGCCGCACCCAAATTACAAAAGTTTATGATGTTTCTGCTCCTAAGGGGGCAGTCTCTCCCCTCCCTATGGGCCGGCCGCATCCCCTCTCTCCAGTAGATGTGCGATTCCGTTTTCGGCTAGAATTCTGCAATCGTTTCCTAATTTTTTGACCCCTCCTCTCCCTATTATAAATAGAACAACCACAACCAATTTTTAGGTTTATGTTTTATTCTACTTTCAAGGTTGTAAATAAAAGATCAAGAATTTCTCTTTCAATTCCAGAATTAATTTCATGTTTTATATTCTTAATTATTACTTGTTTTCATTGTTACGATGATAAGTAGCTAAATCTCCTTGATTCATAAATCAGATCTAACAAGTATCAAAACTTTATGATATAGATTTAATTCTTCCATTCTATCTCGTTCTTATTTATCATTATATGTTTTAGGGTTCCAATAATATGTTAAGATATAAATTGACTATTTAACAACTGGGTATAAATTGGGCTATTAGCATGGATGATTTATACATTGACCACTATTTTGATAATTAAATCTAATTGAAAAATTAGCGAAAATCAAATAGATCTATGTTTAATAATTCTTGAATACTTGAAGAGTTACTTGTATGTTAATTATATAAAATTAGCGAAAAATATAACATAAAGGGAATATTAGGGTTGCAAATCGCACATCAAACCTTCTCAGCCCTTACTTTAGTGAATGAACCCTTAAATGAGTTTGATCCCTTTATTATTAGCAATAGCATGAAGTTGAGTTATTTGTGAAACTCAATCCCTGAATTCCTTATTTAATCTGAATTTCCTGCTTATAATCATTTTCTTTGTAAAATTATTAATTCTTGCAATTAGTAGATTAATAACTAACGAAACCAAAACCACTCTTTTTGTTACTTTTTCGTTACTTGAATTTACTTGTTTATCAACCAATTATTTGTGAATTCGACCCTTACTTGTATATACTATTACAACGATAACTATTACACTTGATAGGTTATTTTATTACAACATGGAAATTTCCTCCATGGAGTGGAGGGCAAAAATATGCTCCCTCCGTCACGAGAAGTTTGTTTAACTTTAATTTTTATGATCAACTCAATCGAAGAAGTTTGATCGTAATTTTATAAAATTTAAATATTAATATGCAATTCTAAAAATGTTATTGTTTCATAATTAAAAATACTATGAATAACAATTTTTAAAATTGTATAGAGATATCAAAATTTTAATAAAATTATGGTTGAAGTTCAATTGAGTTGATAATAAAAGTAAAAGGAAAACAAAATTTCCGTGTGTGACGAAGAAAGTATATGAATGATAGTGTTTGATTTGCATTTTGTTTATTATTTATTATTTTATTTTTTCTAATATTTTCCTTTTTTTTCTTTCCAAAATTTTCTTCTCACCTATTTATTTCTATTTTTTCCTTTTTTTTTTTTTTCAATTTGTGATTTCATGTTACCTAATTTCAAATCATTTAGGGCCTAAGAATTTTTTTGTTGTTCTTGTTGTACTAAAATTCAATTAAATTAATCATAAAAATCAAAATATAACACTTATTGTGAGACAAGTTCCTCCATCCAAAAACTACTGGATACTTTTCATTCCATTTATTCTTCCTTTTATGTACGCTATGTGATGGGAGATTTGGAAGTAAAAAATCAAAGAGGATAAAATTATGGAAGCTTTTTGGCATTACTAAATGATTAAATTTTTTTAAAATGATTTGTTACACTTTCTTGACTTACTATGTATGCACCGTCCATTTTACTTCTTTGACACTTCTCAACCGCACAATCATGCAATTTATAAACTGACCACATTCTGTTTTCTGAATTTCGCTTCCAAGTTAAGCTTAACATATCATCGTATGGCCTTTTTTCCTAACAACTTGGTATTTTTAAAATGTTGGGCTAGCTATATATGTATAGAGAGAGAGAGAGAGAGAGAGAGAGAGAGAAGAGAGAGAGAGAGAGAGAGAGAGAGAGAGAGAGAGAGGTTGATTTCTCATAATTTAAAATTGTTTTAGTATAGAGATGAATGGTATTGAATAATAAGTCGGTAAATCCAGTTTGATTCACATCAATATTTAATGTTGATGATGTCAAATACGTGGTATCAGTTTAAATCCAGTAGTTCAGATATATATTTTATGCTTAAATAGCGTGGAAAAGATAAAAAAACACGTAAACTAACTCCTGGAATCACCAGCGAATACCCTACGACGTGAAAGTAAGTATTTGTATTTTATGAGGGCGGATCAATTTACAATAGTTAATAGCCAAAAGATTTGTTATCAGAAAATTGTGATTTATGCCTTCTATTTATAGGTGTAGGACATAGTATCCTGCATTGGATAGGAAGTTAGGAGAGATAAGCAGTTAAATCATCTCATATCCTAATTTCTTGATTTCCTTGTTGGATTAGGATTAGAAAAGTGGTATTGGGTGTATGTCGAGGAGGCATGCTCCTCAACATATATATATATAGTGTGATAGCCGACATAGCACTATGTCGGGCAGGAGAAATGACCAAGGGTATGAAAGCTCATTCCCGTTGTCACAAACATATCTTTACTGTTTACTGTTGTAGTCATGGAACTGGTCGACTTAGGCGTGTGCCTTGATCGACATAGCTTTAGTTCTATGTTCATGCTAGTTATAAGACTATTTCCTTATATTCAGGTCAACATGGTGACTTATGACGAGTAGAGTATGATGAGTATAGATAGGAAATCCCATTTTATATATCGTATTCTGTACTTATATATATTTTTCATTGTACTCAATCCAATGGGCTTTACCGTTTTATGGCAATGGTCTTACTCAGTTTATATCGTTCAAATATTTTCCCTCATTTAAAATTGTTCTAATTTATTTATACACTCAATTTAACTAATCAAGATTAAGGCACCGTTTGGGAGTGATTATTGTGTGCCCAAAAGCGCGTTCCAGATGGAAACCACGGTAAAACAACGCAAAATAGGGTTTGGCAAATAAAATTACGTTTGCGAAGGGAGGCCTCAAGACGCGAAAAGAAGCGTTCCGCATAATCGGTTTTGCGCCTGCTTTTCAAGATAATCAGTTTCGGAAAATCAGCTTCAGCAATCCAAATCTTGGATTTACCCTTATCATGTTTTACAATATATAACTCATCTGTCAAATTGTTAAACAAAAAAAATTTAGTAGGGTAGTTCTACATCAATTGAGGTAAGCTTCTTCATCATCGATTTTGTATTCCACAATAATCATATCTATAGTTTATATAATTTAATTTTGTTAGATGTATCACGGTAGAAAATTTTGTTCATGAACAATTTATGTTTGCATTGCTCCGAGATAAAAGCAGAGTACAATCCATCTTTGTTTTTGCTTTTGGGTAGCACTCCATGTGTTTGGGTTTTTGCCTGACCCAAATTTATGTATCTACAGTGCTTCCTCTCTCACACAATAATCTCCATCACTGTTCCCATTATTTTTGTTAAATTCTGATGATTATTATTAATCAAGCGTATGCTCTGTTCAACATTTTTTTTCAATTTAAAGTTATTGTTTAGTGACTGGGATTAACTTAGGATACTATGATTCAAGAGATTTGCAAAGTAGTTCACTTGATCCCTAGTTTAGACCCTGCATATACATGAAGCAGAGTGAAAATCTTGGGAGAATTCCATGAACTTGGGATTATCCACCATCCCCATGCATCTTGCCTAGCATGATACGTGTGGTGTAGCCTGATTTTTCACATAATTGCATGGTTTCATGTTTTCCACGTGCATCATATTTTCTTTAGGTGTACTTTTTCATTTTTATGCTATCCAATTTAAGGCAGTTATGAAGCAATAGCTGAACATCAAGCTTTTTAACCAGATTTAAACTAATTTGATAAATGTGAACTTGCTTTGGTAAGGCAGCGTGTGGAAATAACTCAAAGGGTGCTTTCAGTGTTGTATGTTCTTGCCTTTATCTGTACATCTCAAATGTACCAGGGAGAAAGTTGTTAGTTACTAATCTAATTTTGTGATCCTCATATGTGGGCATCTTTGGAACATGATTGTGATAAGTAATTCTATCTATGCCAAGTGCCATATGGGATTTGGTACCAACTTATTGTCCTCCCTGTCTATTCCATAATTCTGATGTATGTAAGCTTGGTATAGTAAATAATGCACTGAAATGAGGTATATGTGTGCCATTTGGTCTAGTAAGCAAAGAGATCATGCAATAATGAGGTATATGTAGGGATGGCAATTTGACCGAACCCGATCCGTACCGAAGGCGATTCGATCCGAAAAATTCGGATATGATTTTAATTTTTTATGACCGGATCGGGTTCGGAGCGGGTTCGGTATCACAGGCGATTCGATCAGAACCCGACCCGAACTCATTTACCTAAGTTGAAATTTATATATTAGCCCCTTATGTTTTAGAAATTACACATACCCCTATATGTATATAAGATAATTTAGGGTTTTTGAAGATAAAATTAGGGCTATTTCTCCAACAGCGCTCGTTCGTCTCTCTCTCCTCCTGCGGTGCCCCTTTCTCTCCCTCCCCGCTCGTCTCTCTCTCTCTTGCGGCGGCGCCTACATTCTTCCTCTTCCTCGGCGCCATTACAGTTCTTTCTCTTGCTCGGCGGCGCCATTAAGACAGTTATATCTCTACATCGCCTTCATCCCGGTCTCGTCTCTCGGAGTTTCAGGTCCCTTCCTCTTTCTTTAACCTTTCTTGGTCTTTGATCTTCTTCTAGACTTCGGTCCAACTTTAGTGTCCAACTAATTTAAACCCAATTACAGATTTAATTGTGACTTCAATTTGATTCTATTCAATGGGTAGTAATTCCTCAATATGATATTGAAGAAGTTCAAAACCACTGTAACAATCTATGTGAGTCAAACTTCTTCTTAAATAATCATTATCATTGTAAATTATTTCTTGAGAATCCCTCAATTGGTTCGTTTATGTGTTAATTTGACTCGTTTATTATGAAAAATTAGTTTCCAAGTAGGAGATTGTATCTCTGTATCAAAGATATTGCTTAATTAATTAGAACCATTGAGATAGGGATCAATTTTCTGTACATGTAGTGTGGAAAATCGTTTGTGTGTTTCTAATTTTATGATTGAACAATTTGTTGCTGAATTGCCTTGTGTGTTCGGATCGGATCGGGGCTTCGGATCGGACCAGATCGGGGCTCGGATCATATCGGGTTCGATAAATGTTTTGCAGTGTTCAGATCAGGTTTGATCCGATCCGAACCTGACCCGTTGCCATCCCTAGGTATATGTGTGCCATTGGGTCAGTTCTTATGCCCTTTTTCGTATTTATAATCTCTGAACTCTGTAACATTCAGTAGTGTTGTTCATTAGTTCTGACAAGAGTGGTTCTAGCTTGTATTCTGAAATGGGAAGTGTTATATACAGTTATTAGTTGTTACTGGATATAAATGTACTATCCATGGATTGTAATGGTTGTTTGCTGTTTGCTGATTGCTGGTTGTATACAGTTGTTATCAGATATAAATTATGGAATGGGTCAGTTCTTATGCCCTTTTATTTCCCTCTGTTGGCTGTTTGCTGGTTATTGCCACTGTTGGCTGTTTGCTGATATTCCCTATGTCCCTTTTGAAGTTACTCCTTTTATTTCCAAATTGTAATGGTTCCATTAGTGTTCCTTTTAATTTTTTATTTCCATCTGTTGTTGGCTGTTTGCTGATGCTGGTTATTGCTGATACTGGTAGAGTCACTATGATTAGTTGCTTCCCTCTGTTGTTGGTTGTTTGCTGATGTTGGTTATTGCTGATACTGGTTATTACTGATACTGGTAGAGTCATTATGATTAGTTGCCTCCCTTTGTTGTTGGCTGTTTGCTGATGTTGGTTATTACTGATGTTGGTTATTGGTGATACTAGTGGAGTCATTATGATTAGTTGCCTCCCTTGCTCAATAGTGCAGTTAATGGAGAAATGTCAATATCTTGCATATTCTGATTAAGCATCGATTGTCCCCTTTGTTGCTCTTCCTGTAGGAACATGCTCTGTGCTTCATTCACATTAGATAGAGGCTTCATCATAAGAATTTGTCCTCTTGTGGCAGTAAAACTCTCATTAAGCCCCATTAAAAACTGAGGTAGCTTGTGAACAAGCTCAAATTCCTCTTGTTGCTTAGTATGGCCACATGAACAATTACAAATACACTTGCTCAGTGAGTAAGTTCATAATACTCATCCCACATACTCCTAAATTTTGTATAGTAACCAGAAACAGCCAAATGTCCTTGAGAAAAAGATGACAAATCTCTTTGAATCTGAAAAATCATAGGTGCATTGTTATGAGTACGTTCATAAGTTTTCTTGTTTATCTAGCAAACTGCTAAACTGGAATGGGTTTGTTTATTTGTTTTGCTTTTGGATAATACACTCTATGTGTTTGTGCTTTTGCCTAACCCAAATTATTGCTATTCATCTGGTTTAAGTCTGACATGTAGAACAAAATCTGATTTGTTATTTTGTATATAGTGAGATGGACAATCACGAGTTTAGTTCCCCTGGTGTGACGATACGGGAAAAAATATTCGGCTTTTGTGCGTTTCTTTGAAAAAACCCAAATAAATCCGGAAAAAACGGAGTCGCCACGCCATTTTAATTTTGAAGGGCAAAACTTTGAAAAAAGCCCGAGATCAGAGATTTAGGTTCGGAGGTCATGTTACGCGTCGGGAAGGACGTTAGTGTGCACCCGACGCGCCTCGTAAAAACGAGTCTTCCAAGCTGAAAATCATTTGTGTGTGTGTGTGTGTGTGTGTGTTTTGGCCAAAATAAGTTGAAACTGGAAAAAGTAAAAATTGGGATGTCTTTTTAAGACTTTAAACTGATCCCATGATTTTTTGGAGAATTTTTGGTTTGAGATTTGGTACTCAAAAAACCTTTTGAAGTTGAGAAGTCACTTCTGCCAGAAAGAAATGGCAGCAGACACCTGATTTTGAAATGGATTCAAGGGTCCTAAAACTTCATAATCTGGATGAACTCAGAGAATGAAAGTTTCTCTAGACTCCTTGAATAAGCTTTGTGTGAAAGAAATTTCCATTTTGGAGAAGATTTGAGGGGTCAAAACCTTCTGGAAACCTCAGATATGAGATCTGGATTCCCAGAAGCTGATGAACTAGCCTCTGAAAGAAAAATTGAAAAGAGGAGTTTTACTCACCCAAAAAATAAGGTAAAAATATGTCTGGAAAGCTCTGGATGTTGGCTACAAAAAGTGTGTTGTAGTCAACACCAAATTCCAAGTTCATCTGTGTCCAAAAATTAAGACCATGGACTGAGGTCTGAGAAAATTGCTACTGGACAGCAACTTCTCAAGAAAGAAAATATGATTTTAAGGGGGATTTTGCATCCATGCTTGTCCCCATTTCCCTAGGTTTTGGTTAGTGATCACTAGACATTTTAGTGGTGAATCAACTATACCAAACCATCCTTGGGGTACATTAGGACTAAGCATTTCATTTGCTTGGGGAGGGGGATTTTACCCTTTGAAATCAAGATTTAGTGCTTGAAAATGGTTTTTTAGGGTTTTGAAAGTGCATTTTTGCAAGTAAGAAAGAAAAGTTTTGAAAATAATGTTGATCTTTGTAGAAGATCATCCATGGAGATGGTCTTCCATGGTGATCTTCTTAGATCTAGAGAAAGAAGATGAAGGAACTACATTTTGTAGTTAGAAGATGCATGCATGGATGAGATCTAGGGTTAGGAAGAAGAGGGTTTACCAATCTTCCTTGTGTTCTTGAGTGTTTGTCTTGAGTGTATGAGTGTTTAGGGGTTTAATATGAGAGTGAGTGGATGAGTATGAGTTGGGAAAGATTGGAGAGAAAAGGGTGACAATTCTTGAGAATTCTCACTGTTTTCTCTCTATATTTCGCCAGAGGTTCGTTGCATTTGTGTTCTTCCTCCTTTATTTTTGTGACTGGAGGGCTCAATTTATAGCCCTCTGAAATTGACAAAGATGTCCGCGCGGATGGGAATGCTTGGCGTGCACTGTTCATTAAATGCAGCTCCAGCTTTGGACAAGGGGAATAATCTTTTTCAAAATTCAAATTAGGCAGCCAGTTTATGTTTCCAGCATTGCTATATTTGGTTTTCTTCTTTTGTTTTTCTTTTTTGAGATTCTTTTTAAGGTTTAACCTTAAATAACAATGCCCATTTTACCCTCACTTTGTTAGAAATGTTAGGATAGTTAGGAATTGTTAGAAATGTTATAACTTCCGTTAATTTTCTAACGAAAATTCTAACAAGCTCAAATTGGAGCACTTACAGTAGCCCCTCGGCGACGGCGCTTTCGAAGGAAGCGGGGTCGTCGATAAGAGTAAGGCTCCATATTTGGCAGGATGATCGAGTGATCGGGTGGCTGAACCTAGCGATAGGCTACCTACGTATCCCGAATGGGAATCAAGCCAGTCGTAGTTCGGGTCTTTGACCCTGAGATGATGGCGTTTTAGGTGCCTCGAACCTGATGAGCGAGTTCTACGCGTTTCTTTGGAAAGAAACTCTGCTGGGGATAAGAGATGACCATTTTTGGTCTGATGGGTATCCGCTCTGCTGGGGATAGGAATGACCATTTTCGGTCTCTGCTGGGGATGATTGCGATTTATCGCTTTCTAGCGATAGCGTCTTAGGTGCCTCAATCCTTGAAGATGGCGTTTTAGGTGCCTCGAACCTTGAAGATGGCTTTTTAGGTGCCTCGGACCTTGATGATGATGGCTTTTTAGGCGCCTCGGACCTTGATGATGATGGCTTTTTAGGCGCCTCGGACCTTAATGATGATGGCTTTTTAGGCGCCTCGGACCTTAATGATGATGGCTTTTTAGGCGCCTCGGACCTTAATTTGAAATGGCCTTTCGGTGGACTTTGTCTGCTGCCGAAGGAGAGGGTGACCGTTTTGGTCGAGGGGCTGGACCTAATGATAGGCTACCTACGTATCCCTAGTGGGAATCAAGCCTTTTCGTAGTTCGAATCTTACTCGAGATTCCGTTGGCTTTTGGGATTCCGTTAACTTTGCTGGGGATTTCGTTAGCCTTTGCTGGGGAAAATCAGACGTATTTGTCTGGGAAATCGGTTTTACGCTTGACTGCCGTTGGATGATTTTGATGAAAGATACGGGATCTCGTTATCTTTCTCGGGGCACTCGGTCTTACGTTTGACTGCCGGGGATGATTTTGATGAAAGATACGAGATCTGTTATCTTTCTCGGGGCACTCGGTCTTACGTTTTACTGCCGGGGGCAATTTTGATGAAAGATACGGGATCTCGTTATCTTTCTCAGGGCACTCGGTCTTACGTTTGACTGCCGGGGGTAATTTTGATGAAAGATACGGGATCTCGTTATCTTCCTCAGGGCACTCGGTCTTACGTTTGACTGCCGGGGGCAATTTTGATGAAAGATACGGGATCTCGTTATCTTTCTCGGGGCACTCGGTCTTACGTTTGCTAGCCGGGAGATTTTGATGAAAGATACGGAATCTCGTTATCTTTCTCGGGGCACTCGGTCTTACGTTTGATCGCCGGGAGATTTTTGATGAAAGATACGGAATCTCGTTATCTTTCTCAGGGCACTCGGTCTTACGTTTGACTAGGGGCAATTTTGATGAAAGATACGGGATCTCGTTATCTTTCTCAGGGCACTCGGTCTTACGTTTGACTGCCGGGGGAGATTTTGATGAAAGATACGGGATCTCGTTATCTTTCTCGGGGCACTCGGTCTTACGTTTGACTGCCGGGGGTAATTTTGATGAAAGATACGGGATCTCGTTATCTTTCTCGGGGCACTCGGTCTTACGTTTGACTGCCGGGGGTAATTTTGATGAAAGATACGGGATCTCGTTATCTTTCTCGGGTCACTCGGTCTTACGTTTTACTGCCGGGGGTAATTTTGATGAAAGATACGGGATCTCGTTATCTTTCTCAGGTTACTCGGTCTTACGTTTGACTGCCGGGGGTAATTTTGATGAAAGATACGGGATCCGTTATCTTTCTCGGGGCACTCGGTCTTACGTTTGACTGCCGGGGGTAATTTTCTTGACAAGGGGCTGACTTTGGTTAACTTTGTCAAGTTGGGGACTGAATTGCAGAGTCCTGAAATTTTAAAGGGGCAAAAGGGTCATTTTGACCCTGACAAACTTATCCGCGCGGAGGGGCCTGAAAAGTCAGGGGTATTTAATGGGGCCAACGCCCTTCTTCTTCCTCAGTCCAGATTTTCGAAAATTCCGAGAGCAGGGAGAGAGAGACGGCATTCCGCCATTTTTGGCTATTTAAGCTTCAAAATTTGTCCGATTTCTTCGATTTTTTGAGCAATGGAACACGGGGAAGGCGCTTTTCAAGGCCAAGGACGTGGCCCGGTAGCGGAGAGGCGATTGGAGCTCGTCCGGATGAGGAGGCATTACAATCTTTCGCAATCGGTTGCGGAGGAGCATTACCCCGATGCTTGGCAACATTGGGCTTCGGATCCGCATCTCCGAACGGTATATTTTGAATCCTCTTGATCCTTTTGTCGATTTCTTGTTTGAAATTTTTGGATGATTTTTGAATTTTTTTTTTTGAATATTGAATATTGATATTGATGATATGCAATGTTGCAATGAATTTGTGAGTGTCCCAAAAATGTGCATTTTGCTTGGGAAAAGAATTGGCATTTTCGCCACATTTTTTTTTTAATTCGAAAATTTCATGTGAAAATTCGAAGAATTGTGATTGATTTTTTTTTTGGAATTGAATATTGCATGTTCTTGATGATGATGATTTTTTTTTTTTGAAATTGAATTTTGATGATGATGCAATGCATGCATTTTGTTTGGAAAGAATGGGCATTTTGCCAATATGAGATGTATGTATGTTTAGGATTTTTTTTTTGAAAAGTGGGACGGATTTTTCCTCCCGTTGCATGTAAGATGGATGATATGCATGTATGCATTTTTTTTTTAAAAAAAAATGGGACGGAGTTTTTACTCCCGTAGGAATGCATCCTCTCTCTTTTTTTTTGAATGCATTGGGACTTGCTGAAAATTGTTTTATTTCATGCGAGAAAAATGGGGCTATGCTCATTGTATGCTGTTATGCTGTCGAATTTTTTTTTTTTTAATGTAAATGCAATCTTTTTGACATTTTCTCTCTTTTTTTTTTACAGGGCGGAAACCGTTTTGTGACGGAGCAGCTGAACAAGATGAAGACTCGAGGATCGGTGGAGTCTGTGATTGACTTGTGGGATCGGCTTCCGGATGCGGGCCGAGGAGCTTTGCCGAGTCCGAGACAGATTGTTGTCGAGACGGGGCTCTGGGAGTTCGTCGAGTGCTTGAGGGGACTGGTCAAGTTCCCTAAGTGCAAGGGCTTGATGTTTGCTCTGGCGCAGCACTGGTGGGACGCGACCCACACCTTCCACTTCTTACGGGGCGAGGCGGCGGCTACGCCTTCGACTATGCTGCGATCACGGGTGCGTCCTTTAATGGACGCGGCATTGAGTGGAGAGATGGCTACGGCGATGCCGATCTGCGAGCTCTTCTTGGATTTTCCCTATTCCCAAAAGGGGATGGGGATGGAGTATGCCGTGGTCTACGGCAAGATCGTGGAGACCATAGCGAGTTATGAGGTGGGGAGGAGAGGATAGGCGCCGATCAGTTGCTGGCCTTCCTGTGGTTTACTTTCTCGAGCACGCTCTTTGGTCATGCTTTGAGGGACGGCGGTCTTTGCCTTGCTTGAGGTCCTTGGAGGACATGGAGACGGTTGGAGATGTTTCCCTGGGGAGAGGCCGGGCAGGTGAGTACTGTACTTCGCTCTTGATAGATACGGTTGGGAAGGCTGTGAGCTCCTGTCTTGCTTCGAGTTTGCTCTGGAGGTATAAGCTCTCTTTTGCTTTCCCTCTTTCCTTTGAGCACGCACTTTTATTTGCACTTTGGATTGATTGGATTTTTACCTTTCGCGGTATGGGCGTTGGAGTTTTTCCACGTCACGGTGTGGAAGCGGCTGAGGCGTACGTCGGGGCGTATCCGGCCATGCGGTCTTGGTCCAAGCATGCCGGGAGAAGATAGGCTCCGAGGGCGTACGACTCTCGGGTACGCGGATTGCCTTCCTTTGACGGAGGCCGAGACGGATGAGGGGATGATATTCTTCCCACAGGATCGCTTTGAGGTAGCGCGGTGAAGGGCGGCGAGATGCGGACGGTGCGGCGGAGGATTTTGAGGGCACGACTTGCGACGCCTACTATCAGGAGAGAGGGTGACGCGCCGGCATGGCGTGAACTCGCCTTTGAGGACACCGGTGGAGCCTCCCGTGACATGATGCACCCGAGCGATCGGTCCGTGACTGGGACGATTACCGAGCGAGCCCGGCACTTCTCGGACTTCGTGGCGATCGAGCCATATGCGACGTTCGTCTTGAGGAGGCGAGGATGCCTCGGGTTTTGGAGAGGAGGGCTTGGGATCCCGCGGTACCCTCGGACGGATTTTTCCTACATCCGGGATGGGGTCCGATTGAGGTGCGGATCCCTCGGCCGAGCGGCTTCCACGAGCTTTCCGGCCTCGTCAGGAGTATGAAGGTATGGCTTCACCTTTTCTTTTCTTTTCTTTCTTTTGTTTCATCATCTTTAGCATCACTTTTTTTTTGACGCTTTTGCTTTTGTGCGGTTTTCGGAGGTGGTCGTCGAGACACGAAGCAAGTGATCGGGGCTAAGAGATTTATACGGAGGATGGTTGCTTGCGGGGCACCTCAGGCTAGGGCGAGGAGACCACGGCCGGCGCCTGTCAGACGAGAGGCCTCTCCTATTCCGTCGGAGACTTCCTCGGAGACCCCTCTTTCCCCTCTTATAGATCACCGCGCGGCGCTGCCTTCGGATCACGTCATTCTCGGGGATCCGCAGGGGCAGGGACACATCTGGCGGCATGGTGGGTCGTCTCCGTACGTTCAGGAGTCGGACGCCTTCACCTTCGGATACGATTTCTTCGGGGATGCAGGTTTTACCCTATCGAGTGTGCCGGTTGGTCCCGACGAGCCTCTTTACGGAGATGAGGACGATTACGAGCCCGAGACTTTCGGGGCTCTGACGAGGCGGGCCCGAGTCGCAAGAGGGCGGGGAGACATCGGGAGCTGGAGACTCCGATTGATTTTTTTTGAGATTTGGATTTGTACAGATTATGCACATTTTTTTTTTTTTGGATGTAATAATTTAGGATTTTATTTATGTTTGTTTGTTTTTGTTTTATGTACACTCTCTTTTTTTTTTGGAATGTAATAATTTAGGATTTTATTTATGTTTGTTTGTTTTTGTTTTATGTACACTCTCTTTTTTTTTTGGAATGTAATAATTTAGGATTTTATTTTATGAATGCGATGCAATATGAATGCAGTGTTGCATGAGCCTTGTTTTTTTTTTGCAAGGGTGTTTGGTATATGGACTGGTTTGGGGAGGTTTTTGCACTGATTTCGAGCAACCGGGACAGAATATTCCTCTTTTGGTGTAGCAGCTTGGACTGTTGCAATTTTTTTTTTTTTGGGAAAGTAATCCCATCCGCGCGGATAGGAGCAGCATCTGACATTGTCCTTTAATTTTGGCTCAGACCTGGTCTTGCTTTATTTCAAATTCAAATATCTTCTTCAACCTTCAGTCCAAACAGCCATTTTCGGGGAGGAAGAGAGAAAAAACCATGGAAAGCCTTAGAAAAGCTCCCTCAAAATTGTCCCAAGAGTCCCAAATGTCATTTTTCAACAAGTTCAAGGATTGGTCCCGGGAAATTATGCATGAGAGAAGGTCTTTCTTTGAAGAACGGTACAAGGTACGATGCTTGTGGTCTCTCAAAGAATTGGTTCCGGATTATGACCTCTTAAGGGCTTCTTCTTCGTTTTGGGATACTAGAAGGCATGTCTTTTGCCTTTCCTTCAACGAGATTGTTCCGACTGTGGAAGAATTTCGGGCCTTGCTTGGAGGTCCGGAGGTGGAGGAGATAGCAATTCCTTTGTCCGGAGGAGCTTCTTTTGTTGACAAGTTGTGCAACCTTCTTCATCTTTCCCCGGAGGAAGCACGAGGCATGATCCGCGGTCCCGACCATTTTGATATTTCCGGTCTTCCCGACAGATTTAGGGGCTTAGGCTTGGTGGATGACGCCTATTGGGATGCCTTTGCACTTTGCATGTTCGGCACTTTGTTCATGGTCTATTCCTTCGGGATTTGCCATCGATCTCTGCTGGATGTTGTCGTCCATTGTCGCCTGGGCAGAGATGTCGTTCCTTTGATCTTGGGGGAGACCTTCCATGCTCTCGACAGATTAGCTACCGGACGGCGGTACATGCACGGGGGCAGCCCGTTTCTTTTGACCCTGTGGCTGATGGAGCGTTTGGGGGTCCTTCGGGAAACCTCTGATATGATCAGGCCTTGGACTTTTGCCAGGAGAGGTGTTGATGTAGACTTTGATGATCAGGGCTCGTGGGAGCGTTGGATGGCGGGTCGCCAGACTGAAGATATCAGATGGTTGGTGCCTTATTGGCGGGTGGAGACTCGCAGAGTGCTTCAGGACGGGTCCCATGTGGTTATGCTTCCGGGCTTTCTCGGTCCGGTTTCTACATTCGGCTCACGGTCCTTAGGCGGTTTGGCTTGGAAGCGGAGTTCCTTTGGAGGGTTTTGATGATATAGCTACCAGGGTGGTGGCTCTTGTTTCCATGGATGATCCCTCGGTGTTTCCATTTCTTTCCCGAGTATGGAGGTACGATGCCTTTCCTCCTCGGGTCATTCTCGGGCGTCAGAGGCCGGTGTTCTTGACCACTTGGTACTGGATTGGTACGAGGGCATACAGGAGAGACTCGGGTGGCTATTTTGAGACGGCGTGAGGCCATTATGGGTGCGGAGGACCGGCCTGTTTACGAGAGGAGGAGGGCCGAGGCGAGGGCCAATCCTCATGGCGGGAGCGGGGACGGCGTGGCTGATTATGAGGCTTACGTCAAGAGACGGGAGAGGAGGGCTCTATGCTACCGGCTAGGCTACGGAGATGAGGGATGACGCTAGGGCTACTAAGGCCACGACGAGGCGGTTTGATAGACCTGTTCCTATACGAGCTTGGTAGGAGGAATACCGACATTTTTCCGGTTCGGAAGAGAAAGACTCGGAGGGGAAGAAGAAGGGAGAGACCGATGAGTGGCTTGGAGTGACTCGAGGTTTCCAAGTATCCCTTTCTTGCCATGACGGACACATTAGTTTGATTATGTATCTTAGTTTTCTTTTAGCGAGGTTGCCGGTTGTAGGAATGAATCGGGCTTAGACTCATCAAAGAGCTTTTAACTTGTAATGAATATTTGAATTGCTTTAGAGTTTTTCGAGACGCTTTCATGGTACGATCAATTGTATTGATGCCAAAGTATGGCTTTTATTTGTGCTTTAGACCGAACCGTTTCATTTGCCTACGTTCCCCTCATTTTTGAGGAGCTCGGGTCTTCGTAGTTCAACTTTGGTGAACTCTTTTTGTTTTTTTTTGTTTTGTTTTTTTTTTTTTTTTTGGTGACCTGTTTTTACCTAGGCCGCCCTTTTCGGGTTTCTAACCTAGTTGGGTATTACTCTTTTAGCACTCTTTTTTTTTTTTTTTTTTTTTTTTTTGTTTTTTTTTTGGTGCAACCTGTTTTTACCTAGGTCGCCCTTTTCGGGTTTCTAACCTAGTTGGGTATTACTCTTTTAGCACTCTTTTTTTTTTTTTTTTTTTTTTTTTTTTTTTTTTTTGTTTTTTTTTTTTTTACGCGTAGTATACGCGCGGCTTGTCACCATTCCTTTGGGTGTACAAAGGGATTCCCGTCGAGGTGCGCAAGTTGCATGGCTCCTCAGGAGAAGATCTTACGGGACTACATATGGCCCGACCCATACGGGCTCCCATTTGCGAGGGGTTGATACGGGCAGGGGGCTTTTCTTTTAGAACGAGATCACGCTTCTCGGATCTCCCGATGCTTTACTTTCTTGTCGAAGGCTCACGGCCATTCTTCCTTGGTAGGCTCGGATGTGTTCCATGGCCTTCGGTCGGCGTTCGTCCGGTAGGGCCAATTCGTCATGGCGACTCTGGAGCCATTCGACCTCGTTGATTTGGCTTTCCGGCGGTATACGGAGCGAGGTATTTCCGGCTCGATTGGGAGTACGGCTTCCATTCCGTATGTGAGGGCAAAAAGGTGTTTCCCGGTTGCCGTTCGGCGTGTTACGGCCCCGAGTGCCAAGTGTAACTTCTCGGGCCAATCTACTGCCTTGGGACTGGCCATTTTCCGGATGATATTTTCCAAGAGTCTTGTTTCTTTGCTTCGACGGCTCCGTTGGTTTGGGGCACTGTAGGGAGATGACTTGTGACGGGTTATTCGGAATTCCGCCGGCAATTTTCACATTCCCCTTCGAAGTGGGATCCATTATACGAAATGATTTCGGTAGGCAACCCGTATCGGCACATGATGTTTTCTTTGATGAAGAGGGCAACTTTCTTTGAATTGAGGATTTTGTAGGACTTGGCTTGACCCACTTGGTGAAATAGTCCACGGCTACCGGGGACGAACTCGTGGCCGTTCTTGCTGATGGTGTGATTTTGCCTATGACATCAATTCCCCAAGTGACGAAAGGCGAGGGGTTGTCATGCGGTATAACTCGTGAGGAGGCAAGTGATTAAGATTTGAGTATCGGCGGACATTTGTCGCGGCTTTTGACAAAGCTGGATGCGGTCGGCTTCCATGGTGATCCAAAATACCCCATTCTCGGTATGATTTGCATCGAGCTCGAGCATTCATGTGAGGGCCGCGAGTACCACCATGTATTTCTTTCATGAGTTCGGTAGCCTCTTGTTTCTTTGATACATCGCGGGAGGGGGCCTTGATAACGTTTCTTGTATAGCATGTTTCCCAAGGACATAATGGGAGGCGAGCCGCTTCAGGGTGAGAGACTTTTTGCTTTGATTCCTTCTTTATATTCCCCATCTTCGTTTTTGAAAGAGGCCTCGCCATCCTTGAGTCTTGGTAAATACGAGTGTACCGGGGATCATTGATCGGTTCGGCTTCCGCTTCAATTTGAAGCAATAGGCGGGGTTTTCTCTTCTCCCGACTACGAATGGTTTAACGAGACTTTCCTTCGGGTATTTCGACAAGAGAGGCTAGTGTAGCCGAGCATCTGCGAACTGTTTCGGTCTGCTTGGCGGGTAATGAAAAGCGATTTCTTTGAATTGAGTTACTAACTCTTCCATGTAAGCATGATACTTACGCAAACCCGGATCCACGGTCTTCCATTTGTTAGAGACACGATTGATGATGAGGCGAGTCACCGTACACCTCCAATTCCTTGATATTTCTTTCAAGGCGGCTTCAGCCCGGAGTATGCAAGCTTCATATTCGACGGCGTTGTTGGTGACTTGAAGTTGACCTTCTTGCTATGGGGGTGTGTTCGTCGGTAGGATCGACCGAAGCATTCCTATCCCGTTCCCCCTTTTGTTTGACGCCCCGTCGAAGAAGAGTTGCCGGCGATTTTCTCCTTCTAGAGCGAAGATTCCATCATCGGGAAATTGAGGTTCGAGTCCTCGGGACTCATCACTTGGGAAATCGGCCGGATGTTACGCCATTATGCGTCCTTTTATGGATTTCCTTGAAACATAAGCGATGTCATATTCGGCCAAAAGAACGACCATTTTGCCAATCTCATGGAGATGGAAGGCTTGTCGAACGAGATATTTGATGGGGTCTATCCTTGAAACAAGATGTATCGGGTGAGGCTGCATGTAGTGTTTCAATTTTCCCGCTACCCGAGACCAAACTGCGCCAAGTCTTCTACATGGCGAGTAATTGAGTTCGCTTCCTTGGAGCTTTTACGCTTCTACGAAATAGATGGCGTTTTCGACTTTGGAATCTTTTTTCTCTTGAGCTAGCATAGCCCCGATTCTTTGTATCAGTGACAGTGAGATATAGCAAGAGTGGCTTTTGCCGATGTGGTGGGCGAGAGAATCGGGGGATTCACAAGGTATGCCTTAATTTGTTCAAAAGCAAGGCGACATTAAGGGTCCATTACGTGTAGGCATTCTTTTTCATCAACTTGAAGATTGGCTCGCGGATCGAGGTCGGCTGATTTACAAGCGGCTTATGTATTGCGATCTTCCCATGAAGGATTTTACTTACGTCGGTGTCAGTGGTGGCTTCATTTCAACTATCGCCTTGATTTTACGGGGATCTACTTCGATTCCCCGTTACGTCACCATATATCCTAGTACCTTGCCCCGTCTTACACCGAAGGTGCACTTAGCTGGATTCGGTCTCATCTTTGTGGTCTCGGAGGCGGCCGAAGAATTTTCTCAAATCAACAAAGTGCTGGCCATACGATCCTCTGGAATGTATTATCATGTCGTCCACATAGACCTCAATTTCTTTGTGGATCATGTCATGGAGCAGTGTGGCGCCCTGCAGTACGTAGCCCCGGCATTCTTTAGTCCGAATGGCATGACCGTGTAGCATTATGTGCCCCAAGGGGTTGTGAAAGGCTGTTTTGGCTTGATCTTCTTACGCCATTTTGATTTGGTTGTGGCCAAGGCAAAACCATCGACGAAAGATTTGACTTCGTGGTTGGCCGTGGAATCTACCAAAATGTCGATGTTTGGCGAGGAAATCGTCTTTTGGGTGGCTTTGTTCAAGTCTACGAAGTCTACGCGGCATCGGATCTTTCCGTTGGCGCTTGGTCACCGTCACTATGTTGGACGGCCATGTTGGGTATTCAATGACCACACGATGAACCCACATACTGAGCATCTTTTCTATTTCCTCTTTCACTTGTAAGGACCATTCGGGCTTAATTCTTCTTAAGCTTACCTTTGCGGCTTGACTTACGGGTCGAGCGGTATTCGGTGCTCAACTATGGAAGGATCGAGGCTGGCATATCTTTATAGGACCATGCGAACACATCCACGAATTCTTTTAGCGGCTCGATTAGGGCAACCCTTTCAGTCCCTTCGAAGAAACTACCAATCTGCGTCTCTTTAGGCTCTTAGTAGTTCCCAAATTCACACTTGTCAAAATCTCTTCGGCGGCTTGGGCTCGATTTTCCTCTTTCCAGGACAACACCTTAAAGATTTCTTTGATATATTGTTCATTTAATGTGTCTGCCTCTTCATCTAGTGAATCGTTATTAAGCTTGTTTTTAGATTATTAGTTAATTCATCATTAGTTAAAGTGGCAATTAAGGGATACTCGAAAGGTTCATCATTTCATTGAAGACGAAGGGGAATACAACGTTGGCTACTGACTCGTAGTCTTCGGGCGTGAGGCCGTCGGACGGCTCGAGGGCTCGAACTTCAGCAATGAGAGACTCGGAGGACTTCTGAGTTGACACGAAAGGACGGGGGACCCGATCAAGCTTGGTGATCATTTCCTCCTTGGTCGCGGGACGGAGCTGAGAGAGTTTCCCAATTCTTTAGCGGCATCGGTTTGTTGGTGGCTTCACAACTCGGGAAAGGCATGGTCTCTGTGCTCCCTCTTCGGTCGTTGCTATCACCTCTTTGTCGAACCATAACCATTGTGTTTGGCATCGAAAGGCGAGCATGTGGATGTAGGGATCTTCCTCAGTGCAGGGACTTCCGTTTCGTCACAATCGACCGCTCAATCCCGAGATGTAAGGACGCATTGCGTCTCGGTGAGTGCTAGAAAAATCTCATGTCCCATACTCGAGCGGAAAGGCTTGGTAGGTAGTTCGGCAAGGAGGGCGTCCCGCACGACGTTCATAGATTCGGCCAGAGTGCATCGGTGTTTGCTTGACTTTTATCATGAAAATCTCCTCGCCCGGCGAGGCCAAAAATGGGTTTGCGAGAATGCGGCAAATCTGTGATTGAGGCCCAGGGGACTTGTGTTGTGCACAGCTATCATGGCGGTGTTCGGCGTTTCCTTCAATACGCCTCCAAGTGTTGGAAATAGCAATTGAATTTGATGAATCGAACTTCTTCGGAGTCAGCTTGCTTGAGTGTGTCGACATAGTTGGCATTCTTTGGATTCCAAAGGATCTTTGGCGAGACTTGCCTCTTGAAGGATGTAGCCGGTGTTTGGCGTGGGCGTTCTTGGCTATTGTTTCGCCGTTCCCTATGAGGAAGCTGTCACCCCTTATGACTTCAAGGTCTCCTGCCGGTTGAGTGAATTTGACGCATTGGTGGAGAGTGGGAGGCTATGGCTTTCATGTGATGCAACCAAGGGCGCCCTAGTAGAGTTTGTGAACTCGGAGGGGATATCCATTACATGGAACTTTGCGGGCACCATTTGGGTTTCGTACGAGTTCGAGTCAGCTGTCCCAGAATGGGGCGAGACAGAACCGTCGTAGGCTTTTGACTTGGTCCAGGGTAGATGGGATCACGCGCCTTTCATTTATGCGGAGGGCCCTCATCATCTTGATGAGGGGAAGGACATTTACCGATGATCCATTGTCCACTAATACCCCGGGGAGTGACATGGTGTTGAGCCGAATAGTGATGTACAAAGCTTCATTGTGTTGGGGAGACATCTCTTGGCAAATCTTCATCGCGAAGGTGATCATACTTCCCATATAGGTGAGGATCATAGATTTGGTCCTTGTCTCGGGATGGAGATTCATCAAGCCGGTCACTTCGTGCCTTCTTTCTTGCGAGAGCAGAGTCTTTGCGAAGCCCCTGGGTTATGCGTGCCTTTTGTGGCGGTTGCCATCTCCGTCAACATGTTGATTGAGTGGGAGCGCCAGGCCAGCGTCGGTTTTCTTCATCGGTGGATACTCGGGAGGGGTGGACAAGGCGAACCTTGGGCGACCCGAGGGGGTTGGACTTCCGTTGCGGTACTACGGTATCAGAAGGTCTCAATTCCGTCGTTAGCAAGGCTTTTACGCTCTTTTATCCCTTTTTGCTTTGGGAAAGGCGGGCGGAGTAGAGTACATAATAATCAAATCCCCAGATGGCTCCCAGAGCGTTCCCAGCTGTTATCACCCAGGCCTCGAATCTCTCCTTCAATTTTCTTTGGGAGGAAATTTTCTTTTTCTTAGGAGGGACGGTCCTCGTGTATCCAATCTGATAGTCCCTTTCAAGGCAATCGGGACGAGTCACAATATCCCACCAAATGTGTTCTACGGGTGAGTGGCGGATTTGGGACCTCGGGTTGGCGGTCTTTGGAATGACTTTGAGTGGAAGCTGGTCAGGGGATCTGGCTGCTGGGCTCGTGCGGTAGCGAGTGATTGGACTCCGCCGGATAATGAGAGATAGTGAGGTCCAGGGAACGGGCATATGTTTGTCCTTCAAGGCAGCCCCGGTCGGTTGGGATATTGTTAAGGTCCCAAAGTGGCGTGTGGCCTCTTCAATCCAGGCTGTGTACGTGCAGCGTTCTTCCCGGGGATTTGATGGCTGACCATATTTCTTTAAGCGTTCACTGATTTTCATCACTCGGGCGTATTTGTGGGATCATCACCTTGAGAGGGGACAGGCGACGGTATACCGAACTCTTTCGTCCACGGCTATTTGTTTGGGGGCCGGTTGCCACTGTAAGTCGGCGGGCGGGAGTGCGGCGGTGGAAACATAGGAATCTTGGGGTAGCATCTTAGTGTATCAGGAATGTTAAGAAGAGGAGGAGAACCCTCTTTGTCTTTGCGGTAAAAGTGCCATCGGAATTGAGGCGATAGTCGAGCCATGACTTGCGACTACCCCCGGTAGGTCATCCAATTTGAGCCTCATGTCGGAAGTCTCATTTGCTCTACCAGCTGGATCCAATGCTTGAGTGCATGCGAGGGATTACGGAGGACGGAGCAACGTTATCCCATCATTGCCGGCGATGCGGAACATTACGAAACCCGGAGTCGGAACAAGCGGCGAAGGCGCGATGCGCTTGACTCTTCCCAGCGATCAAACGGTGACCCGGTGCCACGAAACCAAGCTTTGTGCGGAGGCTGCGGGAAAGGACATGAAGGTTCGGATGTGCAGGAATGGAAGGAGGGTAGGTGTTTGGACTTTAGGCTCATGCGACATGCGGTTATTTGTTCACGTTTACTTAAAACATGTTTTATTAACCTAATCGGTTGGAAAAGATTGCTCTTCTTTTCGCAAACTACTCGATTCTGGATCGGTGGGCCCCGTCAGCTACGTCCTATAAGCCCCTCGTATTCCACGTATTTCGACCTCCCGGGGTGGACGGCCCGGGCGAGGTCCTATAGGGCAAGCGGGTCCCAGGCCGAAAGAACGATCCTAGAAGTACTGGCGGGTAATCGAGTCTTAACGAGCATTCGATGTAAATTACGGACAAGGCGGCGTCGAAAGTCAAGATCATGTCAGGAGCTCGACAAAAAGTCGGCATGATTTGGACGATAAGCGTCCGCGATTGATCTTGACTTGTCGTCGGTTAAGCCGTAATTAGGCATGGAATAGTCATTAATCCTTGATGACTCGGTGTCAATCTTTGGGAGTCGGTGTATAATTTGTGCCGGTCGAGCCGAAGTCAAGGCGCCGGTCAATATCTTGGTCGAAGAGTCTGCGGCGGAAAATCGGCGAACTTCGGCGATTAGCGGCTGATTAGGGACCGAGAGATATTGAGTCGGTATGCCGTCAAAGGCTTGAAAGGAAAGGTCTATACACGGACGGGGCATGACACGGACCCGGACTAAAAACCAACCGGGTCTCGGACAAAGTGTGTCACGGACAAGTGCGTGAGTCGACACGAGGCTCCATGGGATGTTTGGGTAGTCTTTTGTGCTCATCAGGCGTAATAAGACCAAACGGACCGCGACAAGGATTTCCCGGGTTAAGGGCGTAGTGTGCGGTGTACGGTCACGTGCGCGTAGTGTCTGCCGATCTATATTCTTTTTTACGAGTAAAATAGAGATTTTTTTTTTTTGTGTCTTAAAAATATGATGCATGATTTTTTTGGAAATTTTCTTTTTTTTTTGAAAATCCCTTTTTTTTTTTGAAATTTTTTTGAGCACATAAGCACGTAAGCATGAAAATTCCGACGGAGTTAGGGACATTATTCCGACCAGTCAAAATTTTGACTTTCTCCGAGGCGGCCAAAACAACATGAAAACCGTGCAAAATCAACACACACACAAAAATGATTTTCGAAGCCGGGACGGAAGCTTGACCCTCAGCTTTTTTTTTTGAAAACGGTGATACTGGCACGTGGGATTGTTAGACCACAATTTATCCCCGACTCGTGTTAGGAGGCGATAGCAGGGAAATTTAGTGGTTTCCACCAATATACCGAATACCATTTTTTATTAAAAAGCTTAGTCCCAGCGGAGTCGCCCTTTGTGACGATACGGGAAAAAATATTCGGCTTTTTGTGCGTTTCTTTGAAAAAACCCAAATAAATCCGGAAAAAAAACGGAGTCGCCACGCCATTTTAATTTTGAAGGGCCAAAACTTTGAAAAAAGCCCGAGATCAGAGATTTAGGTTCGGAGGTCATGTTACGCGTCGGGAAGGACGTTAGTGTGCACCCGACGCGCCTCGTAAAAGCGAGTCTTCCAAGCTGAAAATCATTTGTGTGTGTGTGTGTGTGTGTGTGTTTTGGCCAAAATAAGTTGAAACTGGAAAAAGTAAAAATTGGGATGTCTTTTTAAGACTTTAAACTGATCCCATGATTTTTTGGAGAATTTTTGGTTTGAGATTTGGTACTCAATAAACCTTTTGAAGTTGAGAAGTCACTTCTGCCAGAAGGAAATGGCAGCAGACACCTGATTTTGAAATGGATTCAAGGGTCCTAAAACTTCATAATCTGGATGAACTCAGAGAATGAAAGTTTCTCTAGACTCCTTGAATAAGCTTTGTGTGAAAAGAAATTTCCATTTTGGAGAAGATTTGAGGGTCAAAACCTTCTGGAAACCTCAGATATGAGATCTGGATTCCCAGAAGCTGATGAACTAGCCTCTGAAAGAAAAATTGAAAAGAGGAGTTTTACTCACCCAAAAAATAAGGTAAAAATATGTCTGGAAAGCTCTGGATGTTGGCTACAAAAAGTGTTTTGTAGTCAACACCAAATTCAAGTTCATCTGTGTCCAAAATTAAGACCATGGACTGAGGTCTGAGAAAATTGCTACTGGACAGCAACTTCTCAAGAAAGAAAATATGATTTTAAGGGGGATTTTGCATCCATGCTTGTCCCCATTTCCTAGGTTTGGTTAGTGATCACTAGACATTTTAGTGGTGAATCAACTATACCAAACCATCCTTGGGTACATTAGGACTAAGCATTTCATTTGCTTGGGGAGGGGATTTTACCCTTTGAAATCAAGATTTAGTGCTTGAAAATGGTTTTAGGGTTTTGAAAGTGCATTTTTGCAAGTAAGAAGAAAAGTTTTGAAAATAATGTTGATCTTTGTAGAAGATCATCCATGGAAGATGGTCTTCCATGGTGATCTTCTTAGATCTAGAGAAAGAAGATGAAGGAACTACATTTTGTAGTTTGAAGATGCATGCATGGATGAGATCTAGGGTTAGGAAGAAGAGGGTTTACCAATCTTCCTTGTGTTCTTGAGTGTTTGGCTTGAGTGTATGAGTGTTTAGGGGTTTAATATGAGAGTGAGTGGATGAGTATGAGTTGGGAAAAGATTGGAGAGAAAAGGTGACAATTCTTGAGAATTCTCAGCTTTGTTTTCTCTCTATATTTCGCCGGAGGTTCGTTGCATTTGTGTTCTTCCTCCTTTATTTTTGTGGCCCCGGAGGGCTCAATTTATAGCCCTCTGAAATTGACAAAGATGTCCGCGCGGATGGGAATGCTTGGCGTGCCTTGTTCATTAAATGCGGCTCAGAAACTTTGGACAAGGGGAATAATCTTTTTCAAAATTCAAATTAGGCAGCCAGTTTATGTTTCCAGCATTGCTATATTTGGTTTTCTTCTTTTGTTTTTCTTTTTTGAGATTCTTTTTAAGGTTTAACCTTAAATAACAATGCCCATTTTACCCTCACTTTGTTAGAAATGTTAGGATAGTTAGGAATTGTTAGAAATGTTATAACTTCCGTTAATTTTCTAACGAAAATTCTAACAAGCTCAAATTGGAGCACTTACACCTGGTACACAACAAACAACAGTAAAGGAAAATTCAGATACAAGTAAAACAGGAAAACCAACTCCAAACTTCAATGCTACATGAGATCCGAAATCTCACAAAATATTTATTAAATTATGCATTGATGAGGTGAGAGCTGGAAATAGGCCAAATATTCGTTTTAGTAGATTGTGCTGGAATAATATATAAAGAAACTTTGTTGAAGAAACGGGAAAAATCCTATAATAGACTACCACTCAAGAATCACTGGGATGCTATGAAAAAAGATTGAGTCATGTGGCAATCTCTTATCGGAAAGGAAACGGGACTTGGATGGGACGTTAGAAAAAATACGATAGATACATCTGATGAGTGGTGGAACGACAAAATATAGGTGCGTCAAATTTTTAGCTTCTTGAGTTTATTATCTTAAAAATATATTTATAACAAATTGTAAAATAATATGCAGAGAAATCCTAAGTGTGCTAAGTTTAGGGAGAATGGTTTGGAGCACCGCTATGAATTTGATGAGTTGTTCATAGACATAGTTGCTAATGGAGGTAGAGCTTGGGCCTGATTCGGGTGAAATGCCTTCGATATTTTCTCCGGATAAAGTCATTGAGCTTGATTCCTCTGATGATGATATTTCTGAAATTTTGGGCTTTAACAATACTGCTGCTAATAATGAGTTGAGAATGAAGAGGGACATAAAATTAAAAGATGAACGTTTGGTAAAAGCTCTCAAGAAAACCTTAAGAAAATAACGGCCGTGACAAGTTAGAAAAGCATCTTGAGCATGTAGTTGATGCGGTGGAAGTCAAGAGTCGGGTCCGTCGCTGCTGCAGTGCTCAAAACTGAAGAGAAATCAATACAAGAGTGCATGGATTTACTCGATGAGATCCCTGATATTATTCGTTTGGATAGTCTTTTGATGTTTGCAACGCAACTTTTTCTCAAATCTGACTATCGGGCAATGTTCATTGCACTCCGTGATTCTGAGGCACGAGTAGCTTGGCTTAATTAAGCATGAGCAAGAAAGCAAATACAACTCTAGTCTAGCATATTAAACACATCTTTATTACATTGATTTTTATTTTATAAATTAGATTAGGCGCAAATAAGAGCGAGCGGCATAGCTTCTTTGAAATTTTTATTCATATTTTGAATTATTATTATAATCTTAAATTGATGATTCATTTTTGGTTAAAAAGATTAATTAATATGTTTATTTTAAATAATGTTGGTGCTTGTAAATATTGTTTTTAATTTCAATTTTAAGTTAGACATAGTATTTAGTTTCTTGATGTATTTATATAATTATTTTATTTAGGTAATAAATGGATGGTGAGGATCCTGACTTCGATGCACTAGTTACAGCACGAGTGATTACGATAGTAACATAATATTTCAAATACTTATTGAGCAAGAAGCAGCCTCGTAGAACGTCCAAAAACAAAGCGTGTATTCTGTATGGAAATGCTTGGTGACTAGCCTCGATGTCATGTACAATTTCGAATGAGAGAAATAAGTATTTTTATATGCTTTGTAGCCGGTGATTTAAAAAATCAAATATAACTTAAAACTACTTTCAAGGGAGTTAGCCACTGAGAAAAACAAGTTGCAAATTTTCTTGTGGTGCTTGGACGTGGTCATAGTAGCGAGAATGTTGCTGAAGCGTGTTTGTTTCTTCCAGGGAGACAATAAGTAGGGCATTTTCATCATGTTCTTAAAGCGGTTGTTGCATTATCAACTTGATATGATCAAGCCACCCGAATATTTTGAGCTATGTTCCAAGAGCACATTAGAAAAGAAATGAAAAATACATCCACATTTCAAGGTTGAGTCATTTTGATATTATTATAATAAAAATTGTTTTTATAGATGTTTCAGCTTATAGCACTTATTTTTATGATTGTATTGGTGCAACGATGGGACACAATGCATGTCATCTCAAGGCAATTCTCACGCTAAATGAACCAAATTTTTTATATTGGGTATGTGTATGTATGGAAAGGATATCCTACTCAAAATATTATGGCTATATGTGACTTTTGACATGTGTTTTATATTTGTATGGCTTGGGGATGGGAAGGTAGGTGCTCATGATACGCGCATTTTTTATGCACAACACTAAGAAATTCGAGAATATAAATTTTTCAGCATCCTAAAGGAGGTTAGTATCATTACACATTACAATAATTTTAATATTATGTAATTTTTTATTACATCAATAAATAATTTCAATATTTTTGTAGTGAAATACTATTTTGATTTTGATGCGGAGGGGGTTATCCCAAATATTAAAGGTTACCTAGCACCATGCTACGAGAGGAAGTATCACTTGCTGATTTTCGTCGTGAGGAAGCAACCTAGGAACACGCAGAGAAAAGTTCAAACCGCACTCGCTCTTCATTGGCAGCGTAATAGAGCTGAAGCTTTGGAGTGTGGAAAGCTCGGTGAAGAATTTTAAATGACATGCACTCATTTGCACTTTTGACAGCTGCAAGTTGCATTAGTATGTGCACTCAATGGCTCTTCATAACTATATAAAAAAAAAAAAAAAAAAAAAAAAAGCTAAAAGCGGATGAAGTGTTTCGCAAGTATGAGGGACACCTGCCGCAAACTGTGTACTGACAGCGAGAACTACGATGTCCAGAACACACAAGGCTATTCTCAAAGTAGTCGCAGAGATGAACCGAGAAATTGATCAATTTGGCAAGTGGATTGGCATTACAAGAGATTACAACATCCGGTAGTCGTTAACATTGAAAATGCAAATTTCATTTTATTTTTAATTTTCAAATTAATATGTTATCTTTTTTTTAATTTAGGAGGATTCTTATGGAATTTAAATGTGTAAGGATATTTTAGTCATTATTAATTTTATAATCACGCTATATAATGTGGATAGGAAGCAATAAAGGCATGTTAAAAATCACTTTTGATTAAAATTATTTTTCAAAATTGTAAGCAAAACACAGTAGTGTAAGTATAATAAGAGTAGTGGGGAGCAGTCAAACATTCCTTTGTGGGATTACTTATCCTTTGCTAAGCGTGGAGTAGGACAATTGACAACCAATCTTCATGACCTTACAAAAGGCGCTAAGACAAAATGATGGGTGTTTTAGGTGTTTGGATTGCTTAAACCATATCAAAAGCAATTCACTTTTTGCATCCAAAGATAGTATTTTGAATTCCCATGCAATAATGGAAAGATTACCTTGGCCTACAAAAGTCATCATGCTAACTTATTTGATGTCTCATTTTCGACTTATTTGTTTGAATATGAAATGTTATTTTTGTGTCGCAGCATGATTTGATTGGTGTTTGTCAGTTTGGAACTTCTGGTGACTAAGGAGAAAGGATTTAGTGACCATCACCATCTAGATTGATTAGCGCTTCATCATTGGCCGTTATAGTGTTGCGGCATAAAAATAATATTGCATGTTCTGGGGGCGGATGTTGTATAGTGCCTGGGGTTGCTTTAGGAGCCCAAAGCGAAAAAAAGAATTTTTTTTTTTTTTTTTTTTTTTTTTTTTTTGCAAACTTAGCTTAAAAATATAAATTTGTACATTATT
>JAFEMH010007290.1:0-95589 GCA_022495995.1 Adenophora triphylla var. japonica
GACCTTGCTCCAAAGCGCCCAAACACTGGCCAAAGCCATTCCCGGTGAGCATACACTACCCACAAACGCACTCTCAGCTCACGTGGCATGCACAAAAAAAATAAAAAAAAAATAGCAACAATTTCTAGGACAATTCCCAGAAATCACAAAAATGACATTACATCTTAAAATAAAATGTTGTTTGCCATGCAAATACAAATGTTTTATTACAGGTACCCATAAATGTCTGTTGCTAAACAAAAAAAAAGAGAAGATATGGAAAGAGGGAAAGCAAATGGACCCTAATCCGACTCTTCAGCATCATCATCGTCCTCGCCGAGGTCCTCCAGAGAGAAGTCGGGCATCCCGGTGAACTCGCCCGTCACGTCCTCGTCATCAGAGTACCGAGCCCCCGCCGGAGGCTGCCACTCAAAGTAATCCGAAGGATCAAAGAAAGAAGGCTCTGAGGATCCCTCACCCTGTGCGTCCTGCGGAGGGAAGAACTGATAAAAGGGCTGCTGCCTCGGAGCTCCCGAAGACGTCCCGGCATCCATGCTATGCCGCCCCCTCGAAGGTCCCTCCTGCTGCGGCTCCGGCTCGGCTCTCGGTGGAGGAACGTCTACAGAATGCCTCGAAGGCATAGGCTGGTACGCCGGCACGCGTCGCGAAGACCGACAAGACATCTTCGACGCCCACTTCAACGGCAATTCAACCATCGGCCGTCAACGTAAGACCGGTCTTCGCCCACTTCAACGGCAATTCAACCACCGGCCGTCAACGTAAGACCGGTCTTCGCCCACTTCAATGGCAATTCAACCACCGGCAGTCAGTGTAAGCCCGAACCTCGCCCACTTCAACGGCAATTCAACCACCGGCCGTCAACGTAAGACCGGTCTTCGCCCACTTCAACGGCAATTCAACCACCGGCAGTCAGTGTAAGCCCGAACCTCGCCCACTTCAACGGCAATTCAACCACCGGCCGTCAACGTAAGACCGGTCCTCGCCCACTTCAACGGCAATTCAACCACCGGCAGTCAGTGTAAGCCCGAACCTCGCCCACTCAACGGCAACTCAAGAAGGAGCCAACACCTCCCAGTACGAATATCAAGGCACGAGACGCCTCCAAAACGCTCAACGCACCGGCCCTCAAAACAGGTCCGAAGACACTTTCCCAGCAGGAAAAGCCCCTACAAGGCCACATATCCCCAGCAGATGAACACCGACCATCAAAGTAAGCCCGAGCTCCTTCCCCAGCAAGTCAAAAAGGGAATCCTTGCAAGCCCCTACAAGGCCACGATAAATCCCCAACGGATGAACACCGGCAGCCATCGTAAGTCCAACCTTCTCCCCAACGGACAAAGCACGAGACATCTAAACCTCTCGAAGCTCAAGGCAGCCATGCCTCCACCACCGCGAAGAAGACGATTCAAAGTCCTCCGGCGTGGCACCAACCGCCGCCGAAGACGATTCAAAGTCCTCCCGCGCGTGGCACCAACCGCCGCGGTAAGACGATTCAAAGTCCTCGGCGTGGCACCAACCGCCGCCGAAGACGATTCAAAGTCCTCTCGCGTGGCACCAACCGCCGCCAGAAGACGATTCAAAGTCCTCCAGCGTGGCACCAACCGCCGCCAGAAGACGATTCAAAGTCCTCCCGCGTGGCACCAATCTTCCGCCGTAAGACGATTCAAAGTCCTCCCGGCGTGGCACCAACCGCCGCCGAAGATGATTCAAAGTCCTCCCGCGTGGCACCAACCGCCGCCGAAGACGATTCAAAGTCTCTCCAAAAAGGGTGGCACCAACTGCCGCCAGAAGACGATTCAAAGTCCTCACGCGTGGCGCAACCACATTCAGAAGACGATTCAAGCCCTCACCCCATCCTCAGCCCGAAAGGCTTTAAACCACTCGGTCCGGAAGACCGTATAAACCTCCCAAATCACTATCTCCGGCCCTAAGGCCTTAAACCACCCGATTAGGAAAATCGTAAAATTTCTATCCCAGACACCACCACGTCCTCACAACGACCTCGGCGGTCACACAACACTTCGTGGCACCACCACGCCCGCACTCACAATTTCACGACCTCTCGAACTACGACTAGGCTTGATTCCCGCCGTGATACGTAGGAATCCTATCACGTGGTCCACCCATCGACCCATGCGGTCACCCAGACACCACCACGCTCCTTACCACCGGCCTCGGCGGTCACACGACACTTCGTGGCACCACCACGCCCGCATTTACAAAACACTCACCCTACACCCGAACTACGATCGAGGCTTGATTCCCGCCGGGGATACGTAGGAATCCTATCACAAGGTCCGGCCTGCGGCCTAAACGGTCACACAATAGGACACCACCATGTCCTCACACCGACTTCTCCCGGCCACTTTATTCTCCCCAAAGACGCGATCCAGTTAGGACCCTTATCTTATCTGGCGACCCCACTTCTTTCATAAGTTGACGTTGTCGAGGGGCTTCGTAAGTACCCCAACTGGATCACACCCTTTCAAACACACGGGAAGCACCGCACTCATCAACGCAGCCTCGGTGACCCCGGCACTCAAAACCCCCTCAAAACCCCCGGCCAAACCAAGTGGAGGAGCCTTTACGGGATAAAAAGGGACAAAAGGACCTTTTGGGAATTTTTCAGAAATTGAAAGCAATAATGGTCCGTACGGACCTCTTTGCTTTAATAATTACCGAATCTTCTTAAAGTCCACAATATTCCTCAAATCCTGGGAAAATGATTACCCCTGGCAGAGTTGGTCCGTACGGAACCTCTTTCAGCATGTCAACTTGGTCCGTACGGACCTTATTGCACAGGGAACATCATAATTGCAAATATTCCTCCATCATCACGCATTCCCTCAAATCGAGGAAAACCAAAAGTACGGATTACCGGGGAGGTCCGTACGGACCTCTTTGCACCAATCTGGCACTATAAATAGAGGGCTCCCTCACTCATTTTCACACACCTCCCACTTCTCTCTTCCTTCCTAGGCCTTCGGCTTCCCCTCTAAGTCCTTCCGAGGCATTCCCGCCCTTTCTGATCCTTCCGAGGCCTTCCGAGTCCCCCGTGGTGCTCCGGCCTCCCGAGCGCTCCCGCGACGCTCCCGCGACGCTCCGCGATGCTCCCGCGCTGCCCCGAGGCACTCTCGAGGTACTCGAGGCCCCCTCGTGGTACTCCGAGGCCTTGCACAGTCTTTCCACGGTGTCCGGCTCTTTCCGAGTCAAACCGGCGATGCCAAACCACGCCGAAACTCTGCCCGAGTGACTCCTGCCACCTCAACGCACGCCGAACCTCTGCAGTGATCCCGACGATCCCCACGCACGCTAAACCTTCGCCCGAGTGATCCCGACGATCCCCACGCACGCCTTAGAACCCTCGCCCAAACGCAGCCGCAACATCAACGCACGCCGAACCTTCGCCTAAACGCAGCTCGCAAGCATCAACTCACGCCGAAATCCCGTCCGCGTACAACCGGCTCCTTTTCCCTGGCAATCCGTCCGTGCGGAACGCTACTCCGACCTCAAACACTATTCCCCAATGAAGACAGACACGAACCAACATTGGTAAGGCTTCCTTCCGTTACTATTTCAATACATTTCCATACATAGCATACAATGTAGACATCCGATACAACATGCATTTTTAAAAGCACACACACACACACACAACATTTAAAGGATATTAGGGGTATCCGAAAGACTCATTTTACGAGGCAACTCGGGTGAGCTCTAATATTCTAATATTCTCTTCCCGAGGAGTCATCTGACCTCCGAACTCAAAATCTCATCACACAAAAACAGTTTAAAACTATCTTTAAAAGTAAATCACAAAACATTGAAAAAGGGCATCACACGCCACAAATCTTCGAAGGGAATTCGGCCAATCAGGAAGCTGAATTCAAGATCACCACGCCACAAATCTTCTCCTCTACCGGCCACAAACAAAAACAGCGCCGTGGAAGCGGCCAACAAAACCCTCGAATGGATCATCCAGAAAATGACCACCCGAGGACGAGATTGGCCCGAGAAGCCGCACCTTGCACTTTGGGGCTACCGCACATCAGTCGTAATCGACCACGGGAGAAACCCCATTTGCCACGACATACGGGATGGAAGCAAAGTCCTTCCCATCGAGCCGGGAAACTCCTCACTCCGAGTGCTTCTTGGAAAATGACATCAACGGTTGAATGGCTCCAGCTTCGACACGACGAATTGGCTCTACTAGACGAGCGACGACTAAAGGCCATGGAACACGTCCGAGCCTATCAAAGCAGAATGGCTAGAGCTTTCGAAAAGAAAGTCAAATCCCGAGACATCAGGGAAGGCGACCTTGTACTCAAAGAAAAGCCTCCCACTCGAACCAACCCACTGGGAAAATGGGAACCAACATGGATCGGCCCTTTTGTGGTTCAAAAGATCTTCTCCGGAGGCGCTATGAAGCTAACAGACCTAGACGGCAATCCCTTCATGAATCCAGTCAATGGAAGCAAACTTCGCGAGATACTTCGCACGAAGAAGAACAAGCGTGCATCTCTTGGCACTCCATGTAGTGTCGAACTACGCAGACTCCGAGCCCTCTAGTCAGGGAACGTAGGCAACCTTAATTGGTCCGGTCTAAAAATACACAAAAATTCAAAAAGTTTGAATGTCAATCAAGACCTCCATCAAGCTACGCACTTTTCAAGAACACGCCCCAACAGTCACCTTGACCAAGTCAAACGACGGCGGCAACATCAAAGGACATCCGAGGGTCACTCTCAACATCAAACGACGACGATCATGTCTGCTTCCAAGCCAGTGGGCTTGTCTTCGCCTCACGCGCTTCAAAAAAAAAGAGAGCTTGAGCAAGGACTCACAAAAAAAAAACACAACAAAAAGGGAGCTCGAGCAAGGGCTCACAAAAAAACAAAAGAAGCTCAAGCAAAGCTACAAAAAAGAGTGTCAAGAGCTCCGACGCCAACAAGAGGCAAGGAAGCTACGAAAAGACCGCCAAAACGACTTGTCGTGGATCATTCAACTTCTCAGCCAAGCACAAAGCCTAAGCAAAGGGGGTTGCCGTCATGGCCCACACTGCTTCAGTCCGCAAATGCAACAGAAAGGTTCAAAGACAGACGCCGCCAAGGTTCACAAAAAAACAAAGGCAAACAAGAGATCTTGCGTCTCGACAAAGCTTTAAAAGTAAATCACAAATCACTAACGGTTACAACATTTCTTGATGAGTTCAAGCACGGTCTACTCTCAAGTTCACAACATGCTAAAAGACAAACTTTAATACATTTAACTAATAATGTGTTTGCAATGCAATGAATGGATACCTAGGAGGTCATTCCGCGCCGTCTGCGCTTGTCCCTCGCCATTCTTTCCTTTCTTCCCTCGTCCCGGCGAGTCTTCTTTCGCTTCCACGTGAACCAACTTCTGCGTCTCTCGCCCGAGATCCGGGGGTCCTCCCCGTGAGTCAAACAATCCAGCCTTCGCTCTCAAAGCTCCTCAGCGCTGGCCAAATGCTCCGACATGTCCGCCTCAACACGGCCAGCTTTCCGGCTCGCACATCAAGCTTCAAGATTCAACAAAGACACATACGTGCTCGCTCCGCGTATCCCAGTGCATCTCGGTATCCCCAGATTCAATCCTTTGCCTCTATACGAGCCTCGCAACCACAACCAAAAGTCCCCATGCTTACTGTGGGACAGCATCCCGAGCGGATATCCCGACATCTCAAGTTTGCCACTCGCAGTCGCGCTAATTGGGGCTAACGAATCATTTCCCCGGTTCCCAAACACAACCCTTAGCGGACCTGGCAATCACGCCTCAACTTCAACACCCGTGGTATGGGTTGGTATACACTCAACTACCTCCCCAAGACTCCCGAATGGCGATCCCACGCCCAATCCACCCCCATCTTCGCTTCCGTCCCCGAAAACGGTAACCCACCTCGGGTACATACTGATCCTCACATGGCTTGGGCCGATCGAACAAATGAAAGACATGCAAGGCAAGCTAGCTAGTTCTCGGAAGGACTCCCTCCTGCCCTGCGATCCGAACAAAGTGGTCCCTCTCCCTCAAAGTTCAGATGCCTAAATGGAAAAGTTTGACGGACAGAATGCCCAAAAACCCACATCGACACCTACGTCCCGGTATGAGAGCCAAAGGGGCAACCCTCAACAGATGTGAGATCACTTTCAAAGGATTCCCTCAAATCCACGGCACTAAGGTGGTTTCTCAATGTGAAGGCAGTAAAACCGCTCCACATGGGATCAAATCGCTGAAATCTTCCTGGAGAAGTATCGCGCCAACCTTGAATGGGAGACAAACCGTCATGACTCCGGCAAGCCACCGAACAAAAGGATGACGAACCGGTGGGCGAGTTCTACAAAAGATGGAACTGGAAGCTAAGCGAGATAATGGATCCACTTTCCAAAGAAGAGCGAGATGGACATCTTCCATTCCCGCCACAAGCCATCTTTGAGGACCTTGATCGGTCACCATTTCTATCCGGATCTCCGTGCTACGGTCAACGCCGGACAAAGTTTGAAAAGACTACGAGTCTTCAAAAGGCAACGGAACCCCGCCTCGTCTTACCGTTATCGAACAAACTCGGCAACTTCAACTCCCGCCCCGACCAAAGGAAAGGAAGCAAAATGAATAAGACACTACATTCGTAACGGAGCTCAAGTAAACCGCGATCAAGCGGCCCAAAGAATAACAATCCCTCGCTTCCACGCGGTTCCAGCATTTAGATAACCCGGAGATGCCCTTGGGTCAAGTATTTGAAGCTTTGGTGAAACGAAATCTTCTCAAACCACTAGAGAATTTCCAACCGAAGACTCCCAAACCCAACATGGATATGAGCAAGCATTGCGCCTTCCACAACTACCCCGGCCACACCACCAACAATTGCTTTGTACTCAAGCAGGTGGTCCAGGCTCATTGAGGAGGGAAAATTGGAACGCCCTCGTGGTCCCAATACCATCGGAAATCCATTCCCCCGAAACGACAGGGGGTAAACTCAATAGCCTTTGACGAAACTCCAAGCGAGCGGCAGTACCCCCTGCAATTTCCGAAACCGTCGGCCAGGCCGTCCCGCTACGAATGGGAGCGTGAAACCGTAGTCAAGAGATCTCGTGACCGGGAATTCGACAGAACGCCCAAGGGCAACCGCGTCTCCCTACGATCTTTGCCCCGCCCAAGGCATACAAATGGATGGATTGAACGTTCTCGTAAGAGACTGAGTCAAACGGTAGCACGGGAAGCGGTTTAGCCTTCACAGACGATGACTTGCCAATATGTGAGAATCGACACAACGAAGCCCTCCTCATCCTCATAAAAATAGAGATGTTCTTCCTCCCGAACGTCTTGATTGATAACGGCTCCGCAGCCAACATCATCGCTTTGAGCATACCGAAACGACTCCGCATCGACCGTTCTTCGATAAGGCCTTCACTGGGTAATCCGAGCCTACGATTCCACCGCACGACCAATCGTAGGAGTCATCAACTGAGGATCCAATTCGACGTACAACCGGAGTCGGTAGAGTTCCAATTCGTGGAAATCAAACCAACCTTCTCTCGCTTTGTTGGGACGACCTTGGATACATCGGATGAAAGCGATCATCTACTCTTCACCAATGCGTGAAATTCATCACGCCAATGGAGCGATCGAAGTGATCCGCGGAAGCAAGCAGAATGGCAAGTGCTTGGCCAGCAAGCTATGACCCTGTAAGAAGGTCCCGACATGACCGAATACTCTTCCCCGCATAATTCTCCTACCCCCGCCCCGCTACGAAGTGGATCCTTACATCCACGCTCTAAGCCACGACGAGTGGAAATCGAAGAACTCATGGGTCGGGATGACAACTCGATATATGCAACCGTGAAGAATGCTTGAGAGAGGATCAAGAGATGGATGCCCTAATGGAGATTGATCGAGGAGTAGACCCTTACTTCGCCGAAAACCCTCTTGCAAACCGGCTCATCATCGATCCCCGATACAAGACAACCCTCTAGCCGACACTCTCGGATCTTACTGGGGGACAAACCATCACGGCTTAGTTCAATTCAACATTCCGGTGTCCGACTGGATGAACAAAGTGGCGCAACCTCCTCCAAGGCTTAATCGGGAAGGAGATATAGCATGCCCTCGAATCGGACATTGTAAATGTCGTCCAAGCAAAGATCCCGGATAAAGAGGCGGATTCTATGAAAGTGATCAACATCGGCAAGAATCAACTCCGACCGCCGAATGCTTCGCCCTCTAGAAGTAGCCCTCGGCGACTTCTATCATCAAAAACCCCCAAGGACGATGGCAACACTAATGGAGGGACATCATCGTGGGAGCGGCCAAAACCTCCGCGATCCGGTTTGAAATCGAGCCGCATGCAAGCTACTTTCCGGGACCTCATGCCAAGGGAAGATTGGCCACTGAACCCGGCCCCACTCCTCTAGAGCTACGGCCATCCGAGAGTAATGAAGCTCGGTCCAATCCTCGTCGCCTATAGTCTAGCTTCGAGTCTTGTTGTCTGTTTATTCACATCTTTTGAGTCTTTTGACGGCTTTACGCCCGACGATTGTGAATCTTTGATCAACAATGTACAGTCTTCACGCTTTCAATAAAAGGTCCGACCTTCCTAAAAAATCATTTCATTGCATCTTTAACAAATGATGATATTAACTAATCAAAGCAGTTAATAACAATTCATCTATACAAAAGACAAACACATTAATTAAATAAATGCATCAAGCAAACATTTAAGCATGTTGTCAAACGAGAGAAAAATCGGGCCCAAGCTGCCGAGAAGGTTTTAATCACAACGCTATACAGCATCCCCAGACCCCTGCGAGGACGAGGCTCAAAGCCCAACAGCTCGGTCAACACAGCATCGGAGATCATATCCCTCCACCGCACTGGCCCTCCTTTGAAGGAAAGCCCAGTAATCGCAGCAAAATCGGTCGGCGTCACCGTCACCTCTCCCCAACTCAGATGGAAGGTGTGGGTGGTATCCCACCAATACTCAGAAAGGCCAAGGAAGACGCTCTTGTTCTTCCTCGTATCAGAAACTCCGGCCAGGTTCTCGACGAACACCCCCGGGCCGTGGCATAGACCAGCCTCCCGGGACTCGGCCTACCATCCACGGAAATATCGGGCATCCGCCGCACACTCAACAACGGCCTCGAGCGATCCCCGAAGTCTTCATCCTCTTGGCCTTCCCGGCCATAAGCCCCGCATCCCGCAGTAAACACAAAGAAAGGTACGTCAATCACAGTACTTAATACAAAACAAAAGGCACAAAAGTCCGTCCCAACACGGAAAGCCATGAAAATAACCCGTCACAAAACACGGCACACATTGCACATAATTCTCACATACATTATACATATAATTTTTCCCATGCAGTCCGTCACAAAAACACGGCACACACTGTACACATTTTCTCAAAAGAGGGATTAAGCCCTACACGACACATTTTCAAAAAAAAAAAAAAAGTCCGTCCCAACACGGCAAAGGCACATATAACCCGTCACAAAAACACGGCACATATTGCACATATTTTCCTCACAAGGTCCGTCACCCAAAAACACGGCACACACTGCATATCACATTTTTCAAAAAAAATCCGTCCCTACACGGCACACACTTTCAGACAAAACCCGTCACAAAACACGGCACATGTCACATTTTTTCACAAAAATTGTCACTACACGACAAACTTTTCTCATAATGTACATACATAAATAGCATACGGTACAAAACACCAAAGCATGCATTTCATTAGAGAAGCACTTTATTTTCACAAATAAAAACTAATCTACACATTTCTGCACAAAATACACATACCCACAATTTTTACATGTCCATTTTCAACAATTCATCAAGAATTTCACAAAAGGCATAAAAAAAATAAAATAATAACAAAAATTCAAAAATGCGAAAAACTAAAACCTAGTTCTAGCATTCAAAAATTTGAGCAGGGAATCAAAACGGAACGGATTTCTTACCTCCCCGACGTTCCTAGAACGACGATTGTGCACCTCCGGATTCGGATACAAGACATCCGGGTTCTTCGAAGATGGAACAAACGAAATCCAATTTCTTTGGAGCTCCATCCGTTGCTCGACCACTTCTTGGATCAAGGCGACGACTCCTTCGAGATCCTTCCGCCATTGCAAGCGATTCAAGTGAAAAAAATGGAGGATTTTGGTAAAAATGGAGGTTTTTTCCTCTCTCTCTCTTCGCCCACTTCAACGGCAATTCAACCACCGGCAGTCAGTGTAAGCCCGAACCTCGCCCACTTCAACTGCAATTCAACCACCGGCCACAGTGTCGATTAAGCCCGAACCTCGCCCACTTCAACGGCAATTCAACCACCCGCCGTCAACGTAAGACCGGTCTCGCCCACTTCAACGGCAATTCAACCACGGCGGCCGGTGTAAGCCCGAACCTCGCCCACTCAACGGCAACTCAAGAAGGAGCCAACACCTCCCAGTACGAATATCAAGGCACGAGACACCTCCAAAACGCTCAACGCACCGGCCCTCAAAACAGGTCCGAAGACACTTTCCCAGAAAAGCCCCTACTGAAGGCCACATATCTCGGGAGATGAACACCGGCCATCAAAGTAAGCCCGAGCTCCTTCCCCAAAGCAAGTCAAAAAGTGGAATCCTTGCAAGCCCCTACAAGGCCACGATAAATCCCAACGGATGAACACCGCGGCCATCGTAAGTCCAACCTTCTCCCCAGCGGACAAAGCACGAGACATCTAAACCTCTCGAAGCTCAAGGCAGCCATGCCTCCAGCACCGCCGCCAGAAGACGATTCAAAGTCCTTCAGTGTGGCACCAACAGCCGCCAGAAGACGATTCAAAGTCCTCCCGCGTGGCACCAACCGCCGCTAGAAGACGATTCAAAGTCCTCCAGCGTGGCACCAACCGCCGCCAAGACGATTCAAAGTCCTCCCGCGTGGCACCAACCGCCGCCGAAGACGATTCAAAGTCCTCCCGCGTGGCACCAACCGCCGCCGTAAGACGATCTCAAAGTCCTCCCGCGTGGCACCAACCGCCAGAAGATGATTCAAAGTCCTCCCGCGTGGCACCAACCGCCGCCAGAAGACGATTCAAAGTCCTCCAGCGTGGCACCAACCGCCGCCAGAAGACGATTTAAAGTCCTCCCGCGTGGCACCAACCGCCGCCAGAAGACGATTCAAAGTCCTCCAGCGTGGCACCAACTGCCGCCAGAAGACGATTCAAAGTCCTCACGCATGGCGCATCCACATTCAGAAGACGATTCAAGCCCTCACACTATCTCCAGCCCGGAAGGCTTTAAACCACTCGGTCCGGAAGACCGTATAAACCTCCCAAATCACTATCTCCGGCCCGGAAGGCCTTAAACCACCCGATTAGGAAAATCGTAAAATTTCCATCCCAGGACACCACCACGTCCTCACAATTGACCTCGACGGTCATCACATCTTAGGACACCACCACGTCCGTACCACTGACCTCGGCGGTCACACAACACTTCAGGGCACCACCACGCCCGCACTCACAGATTTCACGACCTCTGAACTACGACCAGGCTTGATTCCCGCCAGGGATACGTAGGAATCCTATCACAGGGTCCAGCCATCGACCCATGCGGTCACCCAGGATACCCCCACGTCCTCACCACTGACCTCGGCGGTCACGCAACACTTCAGGGCACCACCACGCCCGCATTCACAAAATACTCACCCCACACCCGAACTACGACTGTGCTTGATTCCCGCCGGGATACGTAGGAATCCTATCACGGGTCCAGCCCTCTTGACCTATGCGGTCACACAATAGGACACCACCACGTCCTCACACCGACCTCCCCGTCACTTTATCTCCCGACGCGATCCAGTTATGACCCTTATCTTATCGGCGACCCCACTTCTTTCATAAGTGACGTCGTCGAGGGCTTCGTAAGTACCCTAATCGGATCACCCCCTTTCAAACACACGGAAACACCGCGTACTCATTAACGCAGTCTCGACGACCTCCGACACTCAAAACCCTCTCAAAACCCCCACCCAAACCAAGTGGAGGAGCCTTTCTTCGGATAAAAAGGGACAAAAGGACCTTTTGGGAATTTTCAGAAATTGGAAAAGCAATAATGGTCCGTACGGACCTCTTTGCTCTAATAATTCGAATCCTCTTAAAATCCACAATATTCCTCAAATCTCGGGAAAATGATTACCTCTGCAGAGTTGGTCCGTACTTTAATTTCGTGATGTCAACTTGGTCACGTACCGGACCTTATTGCACAGGAACATCATAATTGCAAATATTCCTCCATCATCACGATTCCTCAAATCGAGGAAAACCGAAAGTCTGATTACCGGGAGGTCCGTACGGACCTCTTTGCACCAAATCTGCACTATAAATAGAGGGCTCCCCCTCCTCATTTTCACACACCTCCCAGCTTCTCTCTTCCTCCCTAGGCCTTCGGCTTCCCCTCTAAGTCCTTAGAGGCATTCCCGGCCCCTTTCGGATCGCCAGAGGCCTTCCGAGCTCCCTCGTGGTGCTCAGAAGCCTCCCCGAGCGCTCCCCGCGACGTTCCAGCGCCCCAAGGAACTCTCGAGGTACTCGAGGCCCCTCGTGGTACTCCGAGGCCTTGCACAGTCTTTCCCGGTGTCCCGGCTCTTTCCGAGTCAAACCGGCGATCCCAGCTCCACGTAGAAACTGCGCCCCGAGTGACTCGGCCACCTCAAAAGCTCACGCCGAACCTACGCCCAGTGATCCCGGCAGATCCACTACGCACGCCGAACCTCGCCCAAATGACGCGGCTTTGCAACATCGACTCACGCCGAAACTCTGTCCGCGGACAATCGGCCCTTCCCGGCGCAATCCCGATCCGTCTAGGAGCACTACTCCGACCTCAAACACTATTCCCAGGCGAAGACGAGACACAAACCAACATTGGTAAGACTTCCTTCCATTACTATTTCAATACATTTCCATACATAGCATACAATGTAGACATCCGATACGGCATGCATTTTTAAAAGCACACACACATGACATTTAAAGGATATTAGGGGTATCCGAAAGACTCGTTTTACGAGGCGACTCGGAGTGAGCTCTAATATTCTAATATTCTCTTCCGAGGAGTCATCGACCTCAGAACTCAAAATCTCATCACACAAAAACAGGTTTAAAATTATCTTTAAGCGATGCCCTTTTCAATGTTTTGGGCTTAATAAAAACGGCGTGGCGACTCTACAAATGCGAAAACAAACGGCGAGACACCTCCAGCACAAACGGAAAAGCGGTCGCAAAGCGGGAAATGCCAAATGTCGGGCGCGAGACAGCATGTGCCTCTCGGATCAGGGCAATTTGCGGAGTGCAAGCCAGCGGGAGTAGAGTACCCGGATCCGAGGGAGGGCGGCACTTCTTCGTGATCTCTAGGCTGCTTCCGGCTGCGGCATTTGACCCGGAGGGTGTCTTTTTGCCGCTATTTCTGCCGCCATGACTATGAAATCTCACGCCGATGTAAGCTGTAAGCCAAAACATGAAAAAGAGCATCGGTTAAAGATGAGACCCAAAGATATTTTAGCTATTCGGTGAGAATGGAAACTTGTCCTTTCGGAAAAAGTATTAGAATATTAGAGCTGCTGACGCGTCATAATACCTAATAGCGAAATGTTCTTCAGACTCTCCCTGTATTATTATTATTAAGCTGTTATTATCAATAATAAGGTAATGTTTATTGTCGGATGTCACCCATTATTAAAAATAAATAGCTTTGTATGAATCTTCATATAAATGTATTAATAATGCGGAAGGAAGCCTTACCAATGTTGGGCCTTCTATACTCTTGTCTTCAGCGAGTAATGTTCCGTGCAATCCGGGCAAATTCGATAACAACATCAGTTAATTCGAGGAAGAGATTTCAGATAATGCTAGCATTCGAAATTCAATACATGAAGGACATGCAGGGCTAAAAAGTAGTTAATGCCATTAGCTCATTGCGAAATTAGCATCATCAAGATCATCCTTCAGCGAGATTCCGGCGTGGTTTGAGATCGCCAGTTTGACTTCCCGGGAAAGAGCCGGGACACCGATGGAAAGACTAGGCGAAGGCCTCGGAGTACCACGAGGGGCCTCGAGCTACCTCGAGAGTGCCTCGGGCGGCGGGAGCGTCGCGGGAGCGCTCGGGGAGAGGCCGAGCACCACGGGGGCTCGGAAGGCCTCCCGGAAGGATCGAAAGGGCCGGGAATGCCTCGGAAGGACTTAGAGGGGAAGCCGGAAGGCACGAGGGAGGAAGAGAAGTGGGAGGTGTGTGAAAATGAGGAGGGGAGCCCTGTTTATAGTGCGGATTTGGTGCAAAGAGGTCATCGGACCTCCCACAGTAATCCCGGGACTTTTGGTTTTCGATTTGAGGGAATACGTGATGATGGAGGAATATTTGCAATTATGATGTTCCTGTCGCTGACAAGGTCAGTACGGACCAAGTTGACAATGCAAAGGAAGATCCGTGCGGTTTCAACTTCTACGAGGGGTAATCATTTTCAGGATTTGAGGGAATATTGTGGACTTTAAGAGGTGCGGTAATTATTAAAGCAAAGAAGGTCACGTACGGACCATTATTGCTTTTCAATTCTCTGATAAAATTCCCAAGGTCCTTTTGTCACTTTTTATCTCCCGAAAGGCTCCTCCCTTGGTTTGTTTTCGGTTTGAGGGGTTTTTGAGTGCCCAGGAGAATCGTTGAAGGCTGCGTTGATGTCAGTGCAACGGTGCTTCAGGTGTGTTTGAAAATTGTGTTTATCGGTCAAATTTATACGAGAAGCCCAACCTGGCGGCGTCAAGCTATGAAAGAAGTGAGGCCGCCGCAGGTAAGATAAGGGTCTAATGCGATAAGTACATATCTTCAGAACGATAAAAAGCCGATGATAGGCAGTGACGTATTCAATCGTATCTTAGTTCGTCATCCCGACGTTAGCTCCTGGCGGTGAACCTATGATAAATTCCTCTCCACAGCGTAGCCTGATAAACAGACCGATTAGTCGAGTCAATAAGTGTTTTGTGAATCTGCTGGCTGATGTGTAGGAGTCACAAGATAATAAGATGTGTTAGCGCAGAGGTCAGTAATAGAGCGTGGTGGTAATCTTTGGAGTGATAGCGTAGGCAAATCGATGACAGTTTCCTGTGTCTGTTATAAGTTCACTAATCCCACTGGCGAAGAATCAAGCTGTCATTAACGTTCAAAGATATGAATTGATGCGGCCGTGTATCACAGTGTTGATGTCGTGAAAATCATGGTGGAATATTACAATGTTTGCAAGGGCGTCGGTGGTAAGCGGTGTCTAAGATGTGGTGACAGTCAGGTGTGAGGGGCACGTGTGATCTTTGAGATAGAAACCTGCGATTTTCCGACATTTTCCTAGATCAGAAATTGTTGCCAGTAGGAAGGTTATAAGATCTGCCAGTGATTTGGTTCCCAGCCTTTCACGTCTTGAAGTAGGCGTGAGGAACGAATAGATCTTCACGAAGTATGAACTTGCAGCCACGGCGGCTCGGAGCGTGTATGGCGGGAAAGAATAGTCTACAGCGCGGCTGATATGCCAGCATTTTTGAGCGCTGGTGCCACAGATGTCGCGGAAGAACTTTGAATTCTTCGCGGGCGGCGGTGGGTGCCCACAAAGGGAAAGGACTTTGAATCCGTTCTTCTCGCGGCCGGTGAGCGGTGCTTCTCGCAGCGAGGACTTTGAATCGTCTTCTCGGGCGGCGGTGCGATAGCCACGCCATTTGGAGGACTTTGAATCGTCTTCATGCGGTTGGTGCCACGCTTAATGCGACCTTTTCAAAATGAATCTTAGCGTCTTCGGGCGGCGGTTGGGCGCCACGGAAGACAGTCTTCTTCGCGAGCGCGCGTGTGCCACAGCCGACGCCCTTGAATAGGTCTTCTGGCGTGATATCGCTGCTTGCCACGCGAGACTTTGAATCGTCTTCTCGCGGCGGTTGGTGCCACGCGAGGACTTTTGAATCGTCTTCTCTCGGGCGGCGTTGGTGCCACGCCGGAGGACTTCGACCGGTCGCGCGGCTGGTGCCACGCCGGGAGGATCTCAATCGTCTTCTCGGGCGGCGCTGGTGCCAATGAGGACTTGAATCGTCGGGCGGCGGTTGGTGCTACGTTGCCCGAGAGGACTTTGAATCGTCTTACGAAGGCGGTGGTGGAGTGCACATCCGCCTTGAGCTTCGAGAAGGTTTAGATGTCTCGTGTTTTGTCCTAGGGTCGGGAGAAAGGTTGGACTTACGATGGCTGCCCTGTTCATCCGTTGGGGATTGTATCGTGGCCTTGTAGGGAGCATTGCAAGGATTCCCTTTTTGACTTCTTTCGGGGAAGGAGCTCGGGCTTACTTTGATGGCCGGTGTTCATCTCGCTGAGGATATGTGGCCTTGCTCAGGGGCTTTCTTCCCGCTCGTGGAGAAAGTGTCTTCGGACACATGTTTGAGAAGTCGTGGGTGCGTTGGAGTGTTTTGGAGGCATCTCGTGCTCTTGATATTAAATGCTTGGGGAGGTGTTGGCTCACTCTCTTGAGTTGCCGTTGAGTGGAGCGAGGTTCGGGCTTTTTACACCGACCGGCTGGTGGTTGAATTGCACGTTGAAGTGGGCGAGGACCGGTGACCTGAGCCCACGTTGACGGGCCAGTAGGGCTGGTTGAATTACCGTTGAAGCTGTGGGCGAGGTTCGGGCTTACACCTTGACGCTTAGGTGGTTGAATTGCCGTTGAAGTGGGCGAAGAGGGCCCGGTCTTACGTTGACGGCCGGTGGTTGGAATTGCCGTTGAAGTGGGCGAGGTTCGGAGCTTACAACGCACCGACCGCCGGTGGTGGATTGAATTACCCCGTTGAAGTGGCATAAGACCAGGTCTTACGTTGACGGCTAGGTGGTTGAATTGCCGTTGGGAAGTGGGCGAAGAGCCTGGTCTTACGTTGACGGCCGGTGGTTGAGTATTGCACGCTGAAGTGGGCGAGGTTCGGGCTTATAATCGGCTCACCGGTGGTTGAATTGCCGTTGAAGTGGGCGAAGACCCATAGGTCTTACGTTGACGGCCGGTGGAGTTGAATTTCACTGCTTGTTGGAAGTGGGCGAGGTTCGGGCTTACACCGACGTTGCCGGTGGTTGAATTGCCGTTGGGAAGTAATATGCGTCGAAGATGTCTTGTCGGTCTTCACGACAGCGTGCCGGTGTACCTCGGCCTATGCACTTCAGAGGCATTCCTTCCTCAGACGACGCTTCCTCCCACCAAGCCGAGCCGGGAGTCGCTAGCCCAGCGGGAGGGGACCTTCGGCGCAGGGGTGGCGGTATAGCATGGATGCCGGATGTCTTCGGGAGCTCGGCGAGGCGTAAGCCTCCTTTTATCGCTCTTCCTTTCCCTCCCTTGCAGACATGCAAAAAGGGTGAGGGATCCTCGAGAGCGCTTCTTTCTTCGATCCTCCTTCGTCGGAGTCTTGATCCCTTCTGGATTACTTTGAGTGGCAGCCTCCCCGCGGCTCTGCACTACGACGAGCGAGAGGAGGCGTGACGGGCGAGTTCAACCGGATGCCCGACTTCTCTGCTGGAGGGACCCTCGGCGAGCGACGATGATCTTTGCCGAAGAGAGCTCGGATTAGAGGTCCATTTGCTTTCCCTCTCTTCCATATCTTCTTTTTTTCTTTTTTTTGTTTAGCAACGAGACATTTATGGGTACCGTAATAAAACATTCAGATGCTCATTTGGCAAACATAACGGATTTTATTTTAAGATGTAATATGTCATTTTTTGTGATTTGCGAATTGTCCTAGAAATGGTTGCTAGTATTTTTTTATTTTGTGCATGCCACGTGAGCTTAGAGTGCGTTTGGGGGTAGATGTATGTTCACCCAAGGGAATGGCTTTGGCCGGTGTTTGGGCGGTTTGGAGCAAGCGTCCCCGTCGGGAGGGCCGGTGGTTGTTACCGCTTTGTAAGGAAAATGGGTCATGGTTGCAAAAGAGGTCCGTACGGACATACTTCTAGCATGCGTGTAAGAGGTCCGTACGGACCAACCTTGCTTTTTGGGAAGGAGATAAATGCTTTCCAAAGATTATCACGAGGTTCTTCCTCATTTCCCCATTTGCGCCATTTTCGGAGCTTTCTTCCCCATTTTCTCTAGGAACCTCCATTTTTGCCATGGATTCTTCATACGTCCCTAGAATTTTGCCGAGGCTTTTCGCGTGAGAGGCAAGCACACTTCCTTGAGCAGTGCGCTGAAAACGTGGATGCGGCGCCGTGATGAGGCATCGAGACGGGCTTTCGAGGGCCAAGGAGTTTCTTCTTTGCTCGATTTGGTCTTTTAAGGAGTTGGTTCCTGATTGGGATTTGTTGCGGGCTGCCGCGAAGATTACAGGATGTTAGGAGTGCACGTGTATTGTTTCTCCTACAATGATAAATGGTGCCCTTGCTTTTGAGGATTTTCGGCTTTGATTGGAGGACCGGAGGTAGGAGGCCATCTCGCTTCCTTTGATTGGTGGCGTGCTGAAGTGAGCGTGAAGCTTGCAGCTTTCTTCTACTTCGCTTGGAAGAAGCGTGGTGGCGGGGGTATGATCCTTGATTCGGGTCATATCGACATTTCGGGGCCGCCGTGAGCAGGTTCGCTGGTTGATGATGAGGAGTGGATGTACTCTTAGGGGCCGCGATTTGTCTTGTGCCTAGTGACGGCGAAGCGCTTTTTGGCATGAGTCGGCTCCCTTGGCATTTGCGATGGGCGCTTTGCTGGGGCAGATGTGGTAGGTAAGCACTTTACGGCGGGTAGCCGAGGAGGACATTATTATCCCTAAGTTGATGCCGGGGGAGACTCTTCATGGTATCGATACCGTGCGCGGCGACCGGGGATCGTTTTTTAATGAGAGGGGAAGCCCCGCACTTCCTTTGCTGCACTTGTGGCTCGCGAGAGAGACCGGAAGCCATGCCCGAGGCTCCGGCGTCGTTTAGATCAGCGTGGTCATTTGCTCACTTTACCTCTTACGCATTGGATATGGACCCCGCTCCGCGCCGGGAGAAGATGGATGGGCCACAGCTTGGATACGCATCGATCCATCGGTGGTGGGTTCCGCACTGGAGGATTGAGACTAGGAGGATCTTGCAGGAAGGGTCCTACGTTGTCAGAGTTCCAGGTTTGTCTTGGTCCTCCTTCTATATTCCGTCGCTTGTGTCACTCATACAATACGGACAGGCCAACTTCCCGTGGGTGCTCCAACCCGATAACATCCCATATTGAAATTACCCGAATCCGAGAGGCAGCGACGGATCGCGCCCCGGCATCTGGCATCTTTCGCGTTGGAGCGGTTTAGGTCTCGCCGTTTGTTTTCGCATTTGTAGAGTCGCCACGCCGTTTTTATTAAGCCCGAAACATTGAAAAAGGGCATCGGTTTAAAGATAATTTTAAAGCATTTTTTGTGTGATGAGATTTTTGAGTTCGGAGGAGTCGGATGACTCCTCGGGAAGAGAATATTAGAATATTAGAGCTCACACGAGTCGCCTCGTAAAAACAAGTCTTTCGGATACCCTAATATCCTTTAAATGTTGTGTGTGTGTGTGTGTGCTTTTAAAAATGCATCTTTGTATCGGATGTCTACATTGTATGCTATGTATGGAAATGTATTGAAATAGTAATGGAAGGAAGCCTTACCAATGTTGGTTCGTGTCTGTCTTCCGGCGAGAATAGTGTTTGAGGTCGGAGTAGCGTTCGGTATGGATTGGGATTGTTTCGGGAGGGACCGGTTGTACACGGACGAGTTTCGGCGTGAGTTGAGGTTGCGGGCTGCGTTCGGGCGAGAGGTTCGGCGTGCGTGGGGATCGTCGGGATCACTCGGGCGGGAGGTTCGGCGTGCGTTGTGGTGGCGGGAGTCACTCGGGCGAGGATTTCGGCGTGGTTTGGGATCGCCGGTTTGACTCGGAAAGAGCCGGGACACCGTGGAAAGACCGAGCGAGCCTCGGAGTACCACGAGGGGCCTCGAGTACCTCGAGAGTGCCTCGGGGCAGCGCGGGAGCATCGCGGGAGCGCTCGAGGAGGCTTCGGAGCACCACGAGGGGGCTCGGAAGGCCTCGGAAGAGATCCGAAAGGGGCGGGAATGCCTCGGAAGGACTTAGAGGGGGAAGCCGGAAGGCTAGGGAGGAAGAGAGAAGTGGGAGGTGTGTGAAAATGAGGAGGGGGAGCCCTCTTTTTATTTATAGTGCCGATTTGGTGCAAAGAGGTCCGTACGGACCTCCACAGTAATCCGAGACTTTTGGTTTTCCTCGATTTGAGGAATGCGTGATGATGGAGGAATATTTGCAATTATGATGTTCCTTGTGCAATAAGGTCCGTACGGACCAAGTTGACATGCAAAGAGTCCGTACGGACCAACTCTGCGGGGGTAATCATTTTCCCGGGATTTGAGGAATATTGTGGACTTTAAGAAGATTCGGTAATTATTAAAGCAAAGAGGTCCGTACGGACCATTATTGCTTTTCAATTTCTGAAAATTCCCGAAAGGTCCTTTTGTCCCTTTTTATCCCGAAAGGCTCCTCCCTTGGTTTGGTGGGGGTTTTGAGAGGGTTTTGAGTGCCGAGGTCGTCGAGACTGCGTTGATGAGTCTGCGGTGCTTCCGTGTGTTTGAAAGGTGTGATCCAGATTGGGGTACTTACGAAGCCCCTCGACGACGTCACTTATGAAAGAAGTGGGGTCGCCGATAAGATAAGGGTCCTAATGCGGATCGCGTCTTTGGGAGATAAAGTGGCCAGGGAGGTCGGTGTGAGGACGTGGTGGTGTCCTATTGTGTGACCGTTTAGGTCGGTAAATTGGACCACTGTGATAGGATTCCTACGTATCCACAGCGGGAATCAAGCGCCCGGTCGTAGTTCGGGTGTAGGGTGAGTGTTTTGTGAATGCGGGCGTTGTGGTGCCCTGAAGTGTCGTGTGACCGCCGAGGTCAGTGGTGAGGACGTGGTGGTGTCTGGGTGACCGCATGGGTCGATGGGTGGACCACTGTGATAGGATTCCCTACGTATCCACTGGCGGGAATCAAGCCTAGTCGTAGTTCAGAGGTCGTGAAATCTGTGAGTGAGGGCGTGGTGGTGCCCTGAAGTGTTGTGCCATTGACCTCCGCAGTCGGTTGTGAGGACGTGGTGGTGTCCTAAGATGTGGTGACCGCCGAGGTCAATTGTGTGGACGTGGTGGTGTCACGGGATGGAAATTTTACGATTTTCCTAATCGGGTGGTTTAAGGCCTTCCGGGCCGGAGATAGTGATTTGGGAGGTTTATACGGTCTTCCGGACCGAGTGGTTTAAAGCCTTCCGGGCTGAGGATAGCGTGAGGACTTGAATCGTCTTCTGAATGTGGTTGCGCCACGCGTGAGGACTTTGAATCGTCTTCTGGCGGCGGTTGGTGCCACGGCGGGAGGACTTTGAATCGTCTTACGCGGCGGTTGGTGCCACGGGAGGACTTTGAATCGTCTTACGGCGGCGGTTGGTGCCACGGCGGAGGACTTTGAATCGTCTTAGCGGCGGTTGGTGCCACGCGGGAGGACTTTGAATCGTCTTACGCGGCGGTTGGTGCCACGCGGGAGGACTTTGAATCGTCTTACGGCGGCGGTTGGTGCCACGCGGGAGGACTTTGAATCGTCTTACGGCGGCCCGGTTGGTGCCACGGGAGGACTTTGAATCGTCTTACGCGGCGGTTGGTGCCACGCGGGAGGACTTTGAATCGTCTTACGGCGGCGGTTGGTGCCACGCGGGAGGACTTTGAATCGTCTTCGCGGCGGTTGGGTGCCACGAGAGGGACTTTGAATCGTCTTACGGCGGCGGTGGTGAAGACATGGCGCCTTGAGCTTGAGAGGTTTAGATGTCTCGTGCTTTGTCCGTTGGGGAAAAGGTTGGACTTACGATGGCTGCCGGTGTTCATCCGTTGGGGATTTATCGTGGCCTTGTAGGGGCTTGCAAGGATTCCCTTTTTGACTTGCTGGGGAAGGAGCTCGGGCTTACTTTGATGGCCGGTGTTCATCTGTGGGATATGTGGCCTTGTAGGGGCTTTCTCTTTGGGAAAGTGTCTTGGACTGTTTTGAGGAGCCGGTGCATTGGCGTTTTGGAGGCGTCTCGTGCCTTGATATTCGTCTTTGGGAGGTGTTGGCTCCTTCTTGAGTTGCCGTTGAGTGGGCGAGGTTCGGGCTTACACTGACTGCCGGTGGTTGAATTGCCGTTGAAGTGGGCGAGGACCGGTCTTACGTTGACGGCCGGTGGTTGAATTGCCGTTGAAGTGGGCGAGGTTCGGGCTTACACTGACTGCCGGTGGTTGAATTGCCGTTGAAGTGGGCGAAGACCGGTCTTACGTTGACGGCCGGTGGTTGAATTGCCGTTGAAGTGGGCGAGGTTCGGGCTTACACTGACTGCCGGTGGTTGAATTGCCGTTGAAGTGGGCGAAGACCGGTCTTACGTTGACGGCCGGTGCTTGAATTGCCGTTGGAGTGGGCGAGGTTCGGTCTTACACTGACTGCCGGTGGTTGAATCGAAGGGTTAGGGACCATTCTGCACTTGGATTTGCTGAAAAAGGCCTTAGGACAGCTAGGGGCAAAGATTATAAGGGCAGGAAAGTAATTTGGCCCTCCCTTGCAAGAAGGTCCGTACGGACCAACCTGGATGCAAAGAGGTCCGTACGGACCACTTTGGTTTTTTACAGTTCCCAGGTTTTGACCGGGTTAAAAAACCGAGGCCCCCTTCACTTCTTCTTCTCCAGTTCGTGCATCCGAGAGAGAGAGAAAGAGAGAAAACCTCCATTTTTACCAAAATCCTCCATTTTTTCGCTTGAATCGCTTGCAATGGCGGAAGGATCTCGAAGGAGTCGTCGTCAACGCAGTCAAGAAGTGGTCGAGCAACGGATGGAGCTCCAAAGAAATTGGATTTCGTTTGTTCCATCTTCGAAGAACCCGGATGTCTTGTATCCGAATCCGGAGGTGCACAATCGTCGTTCTAGGAACGTCGGGGAGGTAAGAAATCCGTTCCGTTTTGATTCCCTGCTCGAATTTTTGAATGCTAGAACTAGGTTTTAGTTTTTCGCATTTTTGAATTTTTGTTATTTTTTTTTATGCCTTTTGTGAAATTCTTGATGAATTGTTGAAAATGGACATGTAAAAATTGTGGGTATGTGTATTTTGTGCAGAAATGTGTAGATTAGTTTTTATTTGTGAAAATAAAGTGCTTCTCTAATGAAATGCATGCTTTGGTGTTTTGTACCGTATGCTATTTATGTATGTACATTATGAGAAAAGTTTGTCGTGTAGTGACAATTTTTGTGAAAAATGTGACATGTGCCGTGTTTTGTGACGGGTTTTGTCTGAAAGTGTGTGCCGTGTAGGGACGGATTTTTTGAAAAATGTGTTATGCATATGTGTGCCGTGTTTTTTGGGTGACGAACTTTGTGAGGAAAATATGTGCAATATGTGCCGTGTTTTTGTGACGGGTTATATGTGCCTTTGCCGTGTTGGGACGGACTTTTTTGAAAATGTGTCGTGTAGGGCTTAATCCCTCTTTTGAGAAAATGTGTACAGTGTGTGCCGTGTTTTTGTGACGGACTGCATGGGAAAAATTATATGTATAATGTATGTGAAAATTATGTGCAATGTGTGCCGTGTTTTGTGACGGGTTATTTTCATGGCTTTCCGTGTTGGGACGGACTTTTGTGCCTTTTGTTTTGTATTAAGTCTTGTGATTGACGTACCTTTGCTTTGTGTTTACTGCGGGATGCGGGGCTTATGGCCGGAAGGCCAAGAGGATGAAGACTTCGGGGATCGCTCGAGGAAATTTGTTGAAGTTATGGCGACGGATGCCCGATATTTCTGTGGACGGTAGGCCGAGTCCCAGGAGGGTGGTCTATGCTTCGGCACAGGGGTGTTCGTCGAGAACCTGGCCGGAGTTTGATACGAGGAAGAACAAGAGCGTCTTCCTTGGCCTTTCGAGTATTGGTGGGATACCACCCACACCTTCCATCCGAGTTGGGGAGAGGTGACGGTGACGCCGACCGATTTTGCTTTGCGATTCTAGGGCTTTCCTTGAGGAGGGCCGGTGCGGTGGAAGGGATATGATCTCCGTCTTTGTGTTGGCCAAGGCTGTTGGGCTTTGAGCCTCGTCCTCGCGGAGTGCAGGGATCTTGTATAGCGATGTGGAGCCGAGGATCACGGCCGGCATTGGGGCCTATGTCCCAGGGTGCAGAGCCCGTGTCGGCGGAGCGGGCGGCGCGCTCCTTTTTGTGGTATGCACTTTCCGAGACTTTGTTCTCGAACCATGCGACTGCGGCTCCCTTTGCTCTGTTGGAGAGCTTGATTGATCTGGATAGAGTTTGTGACATTGCTTGGGGCGAGACAGGCTTGGCCGAGCTCTACTTCTCTTTGGACCGGTTTAAGCCAGGTGTGGCCGATTCATTGGCTGTTTTGACTTTGCTTTGGAGGTATGAGTTTATTCTTTGTTTTTGATTTAGCAACTTGTCTTTTCTCCGTTTTCTTTTGCTTGAGCCTTTTCTGTTTTGTCACGAGGTGTGGTTCTATGAGGTTTTCGGTGCTTCCCGTGGGATAGAGATCCTGGGGGTTGCTGCGTATCTGCTATCTTTGAATTTGGGCTCATCTGGCGAGGAAGAAGGAGGACAGACGGGGGAAGCTCACCATCGCCTACGGGGATGTGCGGGGAGCGTCTGGAGAGGGTAGCCGGAGGGGTTTGTTTTGTTCCCGTGGGCTCGGTATGAGGGTGATGAGTTCGAGGGCTCCCAGGGTGGCAATGTGACGGAAGATCTTTGCGGGGCGACCTGCGATGTCATGTACACGGGGAGGCGGGTCTTACAGCGGCATGGCCCGGTGTGCTTCCGTGGCTCAGAGGACCCTCCCTTTTGGGATGCTTGATTCCGGGACATGGATGTGCTTGATTTTGAGAGGTACCTTGGCGGTGTGGGCGCCGAGGAGTTCATTTTGTATGGAGAGGAGTACGGGGCCTTCGTGAGGAGGAAGGCGAGGACGCCGCAGGTGCGCGAGGGAGAGGAGGGCAGCCGCGAGGCTCCCCGAGAGGTTCCGATGCCGGGGCCGGATTTCACGTATGTCCGTGGGGACGGATCGAGGCGGAGGGTGTATGCATGCCGTTTGGCGAGCTCTGCTTTGCATCTGAGTGGATCCCGATAGATCGGTGAGTGTCTTGACTCTTTTCCATCTTGGCATCTTTTACGTATTTTCTCTTTTTGTTGTTGAGTATAAGCTTGTATTCTTGAGCGTTTCCTTGGCCCTTGCTTGTGCGGAGTCCGGGAGAGCCTATGATATCTTGACTCGCCGTTATGTGGTGATGAGGTCGTTTGCGAAGAAGATGGCGTCGAAGATGTCTTGCCGGTCTTCGCGACGCGTGCCGGCGTACCCGGCCTATGCCTTCGAGGCATTACGTAGACGTTCCTCCACCGAGAGCCGAGCCGGAGCCACAGCGGGAGGGACCTTCGAGGGCGGCATAGCATGGATGCCGGGACGTCTTCGGGAGCTCCGAGGCAGCAGCCCTTTTATCAGTTCTTCCCTCCGCAGGACGCACAGGGTGAGGGATCCTCAGAGCCTTCTTTCTTTGATCCTTTCGTCGGATTTGATCCTTCGGATTACTTTGAGTGGCAGCCTCCGGCGGGGGCTCGATACTCTGACGACGAGGACGTGACGGGCGAGTTCACCGGGATGCCCGACTTCTCTCTGGAGGACCTCGGCGAGGACGATGATGATGCTGAAGAGTCGGATTAGGGTCCATTTGCTTTCCCTCTTTCCATATCTTCTCTTTTTTTTTGTTTAGCAACAGACATTTATGGGTACCTGTAATAAAACATTTGTATTTGCATGGCAAACAACATTTTATTTTAAGATGTAATGTCATTTTTGTGATTTCTGGGAATTGTCCTAGAAATGGTTGCTAGTATTTTTTTTATTTTGTGCATGCCACGTGAGCTTAGAGTGCGTTTGGGGGTAGTGTATGTTCACCGGGAATGGCTTTGGCCAGTGTTTGGGCAGTTTGGAGCAAGGTCCTGCTGAGGACAGTGGTTGTTATCTTGTTCTTTGGGAAAATGGGTCATGGTTGCAAAGAGGTCCGTACGGACATACTTAGCATGCAAAGAGGTCCGTACGGACCAACCTTGCTTTTGGGAAGGAGATAAATGCTTTCCAGTGTCTGGTTCTTCCTCATTTCCCCATTTGCAGCCATTTTCGAGCTTTCTTCCCCATTTTCTCTAGGAACCTCCATTTTTGCCATGGATTCTTTGTACGTCCCTAGAATTTTGCCGAGGCTTTCGCAGGAGAGGCAAGCACACTTCCTTGAGCAGCTGAAAACGTGGATGCGGCGCCGTATGAGGCATCAGAGACGGGCTTTCGAGGTAAGGTTTCGTCTTTGCTCGATTTGGTCTTTTAAGGAGTTGGTTCCTGATTGGGATTTGTTGCGGGCTGCCGCGAAGTTACAGGATGTTAGGAGGCATGTGTATTGTTTCTCCTACAATGAAATGGTGCCCACTTTTGAGGATTTTCGGGCTTTGATTGGAGGGACCGGAGGTGGAGGCCATCTCGCTTCCTTTGATTGGTGGTCTTTGCGGTGAGCGTGAAGCTTGCGAGGCTTTCTTCGTACTTCGTTGGAAGAAGTGCGGGGCATGATCCTTGATTCGGGTCATATTGACATTTACGATTGCCGGAGCGGTTCATGGTTGATGATGAGAGTGATGTCTCTTGGGACGCATTTGCCTTGTGCGTGATGGCGACGCTTTTCTGAGTCGGCTCCCTTGGCATTTTGCGATGGTGCTTTGCTAGATGTGGTAGAGGCACTGCAGCTGGAGAGGATATTGTCCCGTTGGTCTTTGGGGAGACTCTTCATGGTATCGACCGTCTGCGGCGAGGGATCGTTTCATGAGAGGAAGCCCCGCTTTGCTCACCTTGTGGCTGCGAGAGAGACTTCGAGGCCATGCCGAGGCTCAGGACGTCGTTTAGCCCATGGTCATTTGCTCGGCGACCTCTTGTGTTGGATATGGATCGATCCGCACAGGAGAGATGGATGGCACGGCTTGGTACGCATCGGATCCATTTGGTGGGTTCCGCTGGAGGATTGAGACTAGGAGGATCTTGCGGGAAGGGTCCTACGTTGTCGAGTTCCGGGTTTGTCTTGGTCCTCCTTCTATATTCCGTCGCTTATTTCCGGCGGTTTGGGATGAAGCGAGGAGCCTTTGTTGGGTGGGATGACCTTGCTCTTTGCGGAGGTAGTTCCTCTTTGTATGGCGGCTTCGGGTGCCTTCTTGTATTTTCGAGGGTATGGAAGTATTCCGCTTTCCCTCTGTGGTACTCCTTAGACGTCGGGGAGCGTCGTATTGACGACTCGGTACACGGCTGGTATGAGCGGCGTGTTGGGCGATCCCAAGTGGTCTTGGAGAGCGGGCGTGTAGCGATTACGGGACCGGTTGCCGTAGTAGCTATTGCCTTAGGAGTGCCGAAGCACTTTGGTCTCGACCCTTTGGATGTGACGGGAGACACTTTGTTTGACTACGAGACTAGAGTTGACCGGCGACGGGGAGAGGTCCTCTTTGCGGACTCGCGAGGAGGAGATCCGAGCCGAAGCACGGGCGAATGAAGCCACGAGAGCTCTTGGATTGTTTGACTCTACGGGGAGGACCCCGGATCTCGGAGCGAGAGACGCAGAGTTGGTTCACGTGGAGCGAAAGAAGACTCGCCGGGGACGAGGGAAGAAAGGAAAGAATGGCGAGGGGACAAGCGCGAGACGGCGCGGAATGACCTCCTAGGTATCCATTCATTGCATTGCAAACACATTATTAGTTAAATGTATTAAAATTTGTCTTTTAGCATGTTGTGAACTTGAGAGTAGACCGTGCTTGAACTCATCAAGAAATGTTGTAACCGTTAGTGATTTGTGATTTACTTTTAAAGCTTTGTCGAGACGCAAGATCTCTTGTTTGCCTTTGTTTCTTTGTGCACTTTGTCGGCGTCCGTCCTTGGACTTTTACCATTGCATTTGCGGGTGAAGCGATGCAGGCCATGACGGCAATCCCTTTTGCTTAGGCTTTGTGCTTGGCCGAGAGGTTGAATGCTCCCTTGACAAGTCGTTTTGACGGTCTTTTCGCGGCCTTCCTTGCCTCTTTGTTGGCGTCGGGCTCTTGACCTCTTTTGCGGCTTACGCTTGAGCTTCTTTTGTTTTTTTTTTTTGTTTTTTTTTTATGTGAGCCCTTGCTCGAGCTCTTTTTTTTTTGTGAGCCCTTGCTCGAGCTCTCTTTTTTTTTTTTTTGAAGCGCGTGAGGGCGAGGACAAGCCTCTGGCTTGGAAGCAAACATGAGTCGGTCGTTTGATCTTTGAGTGACCCTCGGATGTCCTTTGATGTTGCCGCCGTCGTTTGACTTGGTCAAGGTGATTTGTTGGGCGTGTTCTTGAAAAGTGCGTAGCTTGATGGAGGTCTTGATTGACATTCAAACTTTTGACTTTTTGTGTATTTTTAGACCGGACCAATTAAGGTTGCCTACGTTCCCCCGGACTAGAGGGCTCAGTGCACGTAGTTCGACACTACATGGAGTGCCAAGAGATGCACAGGTTGTTCTTCTTCGTGCGAAGTATCTGCGAAGTTTGCTTCCGTTGGACTGGATTCATGAAGGGATTGCCGTCTAGGTGCATCGGCTTCATGGTGCCTCAGGAGAAGATCTTTTGAACCACGAAAGGGCCGATCCATGTGGGTTCCCATTTTCCCGAGTGGGTTGGTTCGAGTGGGAGGCTTTTCTTTGAGTACAAGGTCGCCTTCCCCGATGTCTCGGGATTTGACTTTCTTGTCGAAAGCTCTAGCCATCCTGCTTTGATAGGCTCGGGCGTGTTCCATGGCCTTTAGTCGTCGCTCGTCTAGCGAGCCAATTCGTCATGTCGGCTTCGGAGCCATTCGACTTCGTTGACGTCATTTTCCGGCGGCACTCGGAGTGAGGGAATTTCCGGCTCGATGGGAAGGACTGCTTCCATCCCGTATGTCGGGGCAAATGGGGTTTCTCCCGTGGCTGTTCGGCGATGTGCGGTAGCCCCAAAGTGCAAGGTGCGGCTTCTCGGGCCAATCTCGTCCTCGGGTGGTCATTTTTCGGATGATCCGTTCGAGGGTTTTGTTTCTTTGCTTCCACGGCGCCGTTTGTTTGTGGCCGGTAGGGAGAAGATTTGTGGCGTGTGATCTTGAATTCGGCCCGGCGATGCAGCCGAATTCCCCTTCGAAGTGTGAGCCATTGTCGATATGACCTCATTTGGGATGCCGTATCGGCGAGATGATGTTTTCCTTGAGGAAATGCGCGACCTTCTTGGAGGTGAGTACCTTGTAGGACTTGGCTTCGACCCATTTGGTGAAGTAGTCGATGGCTACTAAGATGAACTCGTGACCGTTCTTTGCTGGCGGAGCGATTTTCCCGATGACGTCAATTCCCAGTGGCAAAGGGCCAAGGTGTAGTCATGCGGTAGAGATCGTGAGGAGGTAGATGATTGAGGTTGGAGAACCGTTGGCACTTGTCGCGGCTTCGGACAAAGTGGATGCAATGCGCACTCCATGGAGATCCGGTAGTAGCCCATCCCGAGAATGATTTGCATCGGGGCTGCGGCGTTCATGTGGGGACCGCAAGCCCCATTGTGGACTTCGTTCATGAACTTGTTTGCTTCTTCTTGGGCGATGCGGCGTAGGAGTGGCCCATGGTAGCGTTTCTTGTATAGCATGTCCCCGAGGATGACGAAGTGAGAGGCGAGGCGTTTTAGGGCCATGATGCTCTTGGTTTTGACCCCTTACGTGTGTGGGTCTTCCTTGTTCATGAAGGTGGCTTCCCGTTCTTGAGGTATTGGAAGATCTGGTTATACCATGGCTCATTGATGGGCTTAGGTTACGGTTCGATCTCACAACGGTGGCGGGAATTTCCTTTCGCCCGACTTTGAAGGGTTTGATTGCTTTTCCTTCGGGGATTTCCACAAGGGAAGCGAGGTGGCTAAGGCATCTGCAAACCTCGTTTCGGTCTCTTGGCAAGTAGTGGAAGGTGACTTCTTCGAATTGTGTGATGAGGTCCTCCATGCGAGCATGGTATTTTTGCAAGCACAGGTCTATGGTTTTCCACTTGTTGGAGACTTGGTTGATGATCAAGGCCGAGTCCCCATAAACTTCAAGTTTCTGGATTTCCTCTCGAGTGCGGCTTGTAGTCCAACAGCACAGGCTTCATATTCGGCGGCATTGTTGGTTACCTCGAAATTGAGCTTTATAGCAATTGGGGTGTGCTCGTCCTTGGGATCGACCAAAAGCATACCAATGTCGTTTCCTTTTTTGTTGGCTGCTCCATCGAAGAACAGTTGCCATCGGTTTTTCGCCTTCGATTGCGAAGATTCCCTCGTCTGGAAATTGTGGTTCGGGGCCTCGAGCCTCGTCGGTGGGGAAATCAGCCAGTTGTTCAGCCACGGCCCGTCCCTTGATTGACTTTTGGTTCACGTACTTGATGTCAAATTCCACTAGGAAGAAAGACCATTTGGCGAGCCTCATTGTGAGAGAGATGGTTTGTCGAAGAGGTACTTGACCGGGTCCATTTTGGAAACCAAGTGTACCGTGTGCGGCCGCATGTAGTGCCGTAGTTTCCCGACAACCCATACCGTAGGCTGCGCGGGTTTTCTCGAGGGTGAGTAATTGAGTTCGCCGCCTTGAAACTTTCTGCGACGAAGTAGATGGCGTTTCGACTCGTGTCTCCTTCTTTTCTTGACAGGCATGGCTCCAACCGCGGTGTCGGTCACGATTAGGTATAGCAACAGTGGCTTCTCCTCGTGGGGAGGACAGAGAATCGGAGGACTCACAAGGTATGCTTTTATTTTTCTCAAAGGCATCTTGGCATTCTGAGTTCCATTCGATGTCGGCGTTCTTCTTCATCGGTTTGAAGATTGGCTCGCACATAGAGGTCAATTGGTTGGACGAGCGGGCGATATATTGCAGCGGCCCATGAAGCGTTTCACCTCTGTTTGAGTTTGCGGTGGTCTCATTTCGATGATGGCCTTGATCTTTTGAGGATCAACCTCGATGCCTCTCTCGGTGACCATGTATCCCAAAACCTTGCCTCAGCTAACCCCAAATGTGCATTTGGCGGGGTTAAGCCTCATTGAGTGTTTTCGGAGACGATTGAAGAATTTTCTCAGGTCTGTGAGGTGTTGTCCATCTCCTGATCCCTTTGAGTGAATGATCATGTCATCGACGTACACTTCGATCTCCTTGTGGATCATGTCGTGGAAGAGGGCGGTTGATGCCCGTTGGTAGGTAGCCCCAGCGTTCTTTAGTCCGAACGGCATTACTGTGTAGCAGTAGGTCCCCCTGGGGGAGTGAAGGCTATCTTTTCTTGGTCTTCTTCAGCCATCTTGATTTGATTGTAGCCGGCAAATCCGTCCACGAAGGACTTGACTTCGAAATTGGCTGTAGTGTCTACCAACATGTCGATGTTGGGTAGTGGAAAATCGTCCTTGGAACTTGCTTTGTTGAGATCTCGAAAGTCCACGCAACGGCGTACTTTTCCATTGGCCTTGGTGACCGTGACTATGTTGGAGAGCCATGTGGGGTACTCGATCACCCCGATGAAGCCGACGCGGAGCATTTTTTTCGATCTCCTCTTTGACTTGTAAAGACCATTCTCGCTTGATTCGGCATAGCTTTTGCTTGATGGGCTTAGCCTCGGGATTCAAAGGGATCCGGTGCTCTACAATGTTAGGATCTAATCCGGGCATGTCTCGGTAAGACCAAGCGAACACGTCCACGAACTCTTTGAGCAGGTGCGGTCAATGCGTCTTGCTCTGTGCCGGTGAAGAAACTTCCGATTTGCATCTCTTTTGGCTCTTCTGCGGTTCCCAAATTCACTTTGGTTAAAACCTCCTCGCGCTTGGGCCCGGTTTTTCTCTCGTTTGACAACATGCTTAAAGATGTGCTTAATGTATTGTTCGTTTAATGTGTCTGCTTCTTTATCAAGTGAATCGTTATTAACTGTTTGTGTGTTAGTTAATTTATCAGTTGTTAAAGATGCAATGAGAGGTTACTCGGAAAGATCGAAGCATTCATTAAGAGCATACGGGAATACATTATTGGCAATGAGTTCGTAATCTTCGGCGTGAGGCCATCGATGACTCGAGAGACTCAAATTCAAAGATAATGGACTCGGGATGAGTTTTGACACTAGACTCTAGGACTCGAGGGTCGCACCAAGTTGTTCGATCATGTCCTTTTTGTTGGCGGTGGGTCCGAGAAGGTGGTCCGGTTATTTGAGTGGCAATGAGCTTGATAGGAGATGGGGCTTGAAGGGCTTTATGTCACCGTTCCCGATCATTGCTATCAAAGAGTTATCAGAAACAAAAATCAATTAGATCTGGCATCTCGATTTCTTCTTTGAAGAGCAGGTGGAGCAGTGGCTCGTCCCAAGCATCGTCTGCGGAGTCTTTTGCTTTTGTCTTGGGCATTGCTAGCTCGAATGCAGACTCGTCCCGCTTGTTGAGGGCAGGAGTGTTGACAGAGAGTTTTTTGAGTTCTTCCGCCAAAGAGGGGGTTGTCCCGAACCAAAATTCATTGTGAATAGTGGTGGTCATGGATCCCAGTAGAGGCGGTGTGTCGAGAAATGCTCTTCGGACGGGATTTGGCTTGAGGCCTCGAATCTTGCCAGTTCTCGCTGGAGCTTGTCCATGGTTGCGTGCCGCCTTTGTTTGGCGCTGATCAGCTCTGTTCCCTTTTCTGGATCTTCTTCCAAGTTGCCGGCCTTCTTTGTGAAGTACTTGGTCATGTCGAAGCTGTAAGGACGAAGATCAGAGATTGCGGGTACGCCTCTTTTGTTATCTGCGGAGCGTTTTCGTGCAGCTCGCTTGTCCTCCGCAATGTGTTCGGGAGTAGGGGAGTATCCCAGGCCGTGCAAGTGGTATTCCTGCGTTTCTTTGATATTGATGATCCGTTGAGTGCCACGATGGCGTTTCCCAAACCGAGCCCCGGGATGTAGTTCATGTGCTTCATCATTTTCATCGGGGGAGGGATCTTGTCCCAAATCAAAGGCAGGTCTATGTGGCACACTTGGGCCTTTGGGCTTTCGATTGTGAACCCTGTTAGCATCATGCCATCATCGTCGGGTTTGATCTCTAAGACCGGGACGCCGTTTGTGTCGGTCCTTTCGTCGACTACGCTATCACCGTAGATGATGGTAAGATCTGTTCCTTGGACGAACTTTACGCACTGATGGAGAGTGGATGCCACCCCATTGATCTGGTGTAGCCAAGGGCGTCCCAAAATGGCAGTGAATGTGATCGGGATGTCGATGACTTGGAAATCCGTCGGGACCATTTGTTTTCCAAACCACAGGTTCAAGGTGGCTATTCCCAAGACTGGGCGGGATGTTGAGTCGTATGCCTTGATTGCCTGAGTCGAGGGCTTTAGATCAGTTGCTTTGATCCCTAGCAAATCCATCATTTTGGCTGGAAGGACGTTCATGGACGATCCCCCATCTACCAAGACCCGAGGGAGACGGCGCTCGTCCAGTTGAACTGTTATGTAGAGAGGTTCATTGTGGTCAGCCCCAAATTTTGGAAGGTCGAGCTCTGTGAAAGTGATGATATTGCTGTAATTAACGTTGCCAATCATCTGAACTGCTTCATCAGGTGTTACTGTGATGGGAACCATGGTCTGGGCCAGGCTTTCTTCCAACTTGAGCTTGTGCGGGTAAGATGAAGTGAGTAAGGACCAGAGCGAGATGTTAGCCTGAGTACGCTTGAGCGGTGTTAAGACAGGATCTTCAGCCTTTGGATCCAAGGTTTCAGCTTCTTTGGCGTAGGGCCCCTTTTCAGTTCGTGGCTCAGGTATGGCTGGCCTTTTGTCTGTCCGTGGAGGATTCACTGGGATTTGACCGGAACGTGTCGAACGTTCACTTCTGGACCTATGGTTTTGCTTGTCTCTCCGAATTCTGTAGTGGGAGGACCCCGATTGGCGTAAGGCCGGCTGCGAATTTCAATTGCTCACCGTCATGGCCTTTTTACCAAGCGTCAATAGTGGCTTTGAGATCTTCCCAAGACAGGGTTGGATTATCTGGACCTTCGGGCCTTCGTGGCGGTGCGAAGCTCGTCCCACTCGATCATGGAGCGTACATTGCCATGGCTCTTGTGCAGAGCTAGGCTTCTTTGGAGTAGATGACATAGTAGTCAAACTTTCCCGAGGGTTCTCCAAGGGTTCCGACTGTGGGATCACCGGATTCATACCTCTTTTTCGCTTTTGTCGAGAAGATAGCTTCTTCTTTCTTCGAGGACGGCCCTCATTCATTTCATCCTCGAATTCCATTTCCAGACAAGCACCGCAATCGCAGACGTCCCACCGAGATGTGTTCGTTGTTCGGCGGTGGTACCGGGACCTCAAGAGGCCGAATGGGCGTGCTTTCCTCGGAGGGTCTTGTGGCCTTACGTCATAACCGCATGGCTCGTATGAGGGTAACAGTTGACTTCTGGGAAACAATGAGAGATGCTAGAGAGGCATAGGAGCAGTCATGACTTGGGAAGCCCCAGGTAGTCGGGTGGCTAATGTTCCGAAGTGGTGCATGGCACCTTCGATCCAGGCTTGTTGCTCACCTTGACGTTTCTCAATAGCCATGAGGACCTGCCAAACTTCTTCCAATGTTGGGAAATTTCTTGGGGGTAAGGTCCCGTTTTCATCGTTGTTATCCACTGATTTGGCCATGGGGAGTTGACGGAATGTCCTGGTGACAGAGCAGGGAAGGAGGTAGGACCTTGCTGTTTTGACACTGGGAGACGGGTTCCCGGGTACTCTCGACCACTCTCTGTTAGCTGGAGGGGGTGACGGGCAAGGTTTAGACACAGGAATGGCCTAACGGGATAAAAGGGGGAAAGCTCATGTGGCATGCGGTTTCCGTTTCTTTTATTTATGATTTTTTTTTTTGTTGTTTTAATTTTACTTAAAACATGTTTTCTCAGAATCCTAGGTAGGTTGGAAAAGATTGCTCTTCTTTTTCGCAACTATGCTAGATCCTGGGTCAGTGGAGACCATCTGTGCGGCTATAAGCCCCTCGTTTTGCACCTATATTTCGACATCCCGGGGTGGACGGCCCGGGTGAGGGTCCTATAGTGCAAGCAGTTTCCACCAACCTAAAAGAAAAATCGAACCTAAGGACCGAGCCTGTCATGTTCGTTTTGATGCGTTAGCCATATGAATAGTGAACTGAGCCTGCCACTGGGTCAAGATCAAGTCAAGAGTTCGGCATGACCTCTCTTTACCTTGCTTGCGCAAGGGATCTGTGACGTTAGGCGTTGGGCCGGTCATATTGTCATGGCCGACGATCAAGGCGTGATGACATGGTGTCATGTGAGCATGGATGTATATCCTGGACGGAACATCGTGCAGGTGTAGCTTCTCAAAATCAAGATCGGGTCAAGATTTTAGCATGACCTTTCATCGTTTTGCTTACGCAAGGGATCTTGAGTTCCGAGCCTTGACTCGAAAAAATGGCCGCATGGTATATGTATCCAGGCTGTATGACATGGACTGGGTAAAAACCAACCGAGTCTGGACAGAGTGTGACTCAAGACTCAAACGTGCAGGGTTGACGCTTGGCTAGGATGGGATGTTTGGAATGATCCCGTGCGTGTCCAAGAGGCCTAGGAAGACCAAACGGACTGCAACTGAGACCACCCCGGGTTGAGGGTTGTAGTGTGCGGTGTATCCGAGGCGGCGGTGCGCGTAGCGTGCGGTGTAACCGAGGCAAAGAAAGGGTGAGTAGTGTGCGGTGTAACCGAGGCAGCAGTGCGCGTAGTGTGCGGTCTCTAAAATTCTTTTTCTGAGTAAAACAGAAGTTTTTGAAGAATTTTAAATGTATGCACAGATGTATATTGATGCATTTCTTTTTGTATTTTTATTTTTTTTGTAAAATAAAAACGAAGCACGTGCACACACACACAACAGTTAAAGGAAGGGGTAAAATGAATGTTTGACCCTCATCATTGTTTTAAAAATCTTTTGTTTTGTTTAAAAGTTTTTAAAACAAATTGTCCCCAGCGGAGTCGCCAACTGAAATTATCCGGATCCGAGAGGCAGCGACGGATCGCGCCCCGGCATCTGGCATCTTTCGCGTTGGAGCGGTTTAGGTCTCGCCGTTTGTTTTCGCATTTGTAGAGTCGCCACGCCGTTTTTATTAAGCCCAAAACATTGAAAAAGGGCATCAGTTTAAAGATAATTTTAAACTATTTTTGTGTGATGAGATTTTGAGTTCGGAGGTCAGATGACTCCTCGGGAAGAGAATATTAGAATATTAGAGCTCACCCAAGTCGCCTCGTAAAACGAGTCTTTCGGATACCCCTAATATCCTTTAAATGTTGTGTGTGTGTGTGTGTGCTTTTAAAAATGCATGCTGTATCGGATGTCTACATTGTATGCTATGTATGGAAATGTATTGAAATAGTAACGGAAGGAAGCCTTACCATTGTTGGTTCGTGTCTGTCTTCCGCTGAGGAATAGTGTTTGAGGCTCGGAGTAGCGTTCGGCACGGATTGGGATTGCTTCGGGAGATGCCGGTTGTCCGCGGACGAGTTTCGCGTGAGTTGAGGCTGCAGGCTGCGTTCGGGCAGGTTCGGCGTGCGTAGGGATCGTTGGGATCACTCGGGCAGAGGTTCGGCGTGCGTTGTGGTGGCGGGAGTCACTCGGGCGGGTTTCGGCGTGGTTTGGGATCGCCTGGTTTGACTCGTAAAGAGCCGGGACACCGTGGAAAGACTGTGCAAGGCCTCTGAGTACCACGAGGGGCCTCGTAGTACCTCGAGAGTGCCTCGGGCGGCGCGGGAGCGTCACGGAGCACTCGGGGAGGCTTCGGAGCACCACGAGGGGGCTCGAAAGGCCTCGGAAGGATCCGAAAGGGGCCGGGAATGCCTCGGAAGGACTTAGAGGGGAAGCCAGAAGGCCTAGGGAGGAAGAGAGAAGTGGGAGGTGTGTGAAAATGAGGAGGGGGAGCCCTCTATTTATAGTGCCAGATTTGGTGCAAAGAGGTCCGTACGGACCTCCCTGGTAATCCAGTTTTTTGGTTTTCCTCGATTTGAGGGAATATGTGATGATGGAGGAATATTTGCAATTATGATGTTCCCTGTGCAATAAGGTCCGTACGGACCAAGTTGACATGCAAAGAGGTCTGTACGGACCAACTCTGCAGGGGGGTAATCATTTTCCCCGGGATTTGATGGAATATGATGAGTGAGTTTTATACTCATCCATTGACTACTTTTTGAACTTATTATTTGCTTAATCCTTGAGTTTTGTGTGTTTAATGGATGTTTTTAGTGTTTTTAGTTTCAGCGGTTCAAGTTTGGAAATTGGAAACAATCTGTGAATAAATCAAGCGGAAAAATGTTACTATGCAAAAATGGGACGGACCGAATGCAAGTGGGTGCTAAACAAATAAAGGCCAAGTCAATTGAAGTGTTATAGTGGCTGGGCCAAGATGAGAAGGAAGGGCAAACATGAATGCAGTTGGGCCAAAGGAGTTGGGCCAAGTGTTGAAGCCCGGCTGAAGGAAAGAGAAGAAAATCGCCACAACTGTCTGCCAGTGTGGGCGACCGCACATGGACTTGTGGGCGGCCGCATATGAAGTGTTTTTGGAGACCAAATGTTTCTGGAGAAGTGGGAGACCGCCCAAGGGGGTAGTGGGCGACCGCCCACGAGGCGATTTGAGTACTGTTCCAGGCGGATTGGAACTGACGGGAGATAAATAATTCTTATTTATTGTGACTGTTCATGTGCAAATTAAGGGTTTTAATGGCAGCTGGGAGTTAAAGGAAGACAATTGCTATTTAGTTTTAAGTATTATTATTGTTTTTTTTAGATGATCAATTTTTACCATAGCTTCTTTTCTTCAGAATTTTCTTAAAAACTTCTTGGTGTTCTTGCTTTTTCATGGCTAACTAAACTCTTTAGTTCTTGGAATTGGAGGTAACATTTTATGTTTTAAGTTTTACTTTTCATTTTTATCTTTGTAGTACTTGGGATTATCAAGTTGTTTTCAATGGAATTTTAGAACTCTTGTCTTGATCAAATAATTGTTCTTGAATTATTTAGAATTTCAATTGTGAACCGCCAAATTTACAATTGAAATTAGTCATGGCTTGATTTTCACAATTTGTTGAATCCCCGCCAAAAGATTCATAAGAATTGTGGTTTATTTGGTGTTCTTAAGTTCTAAAATGGGTTTCTAACTAATCTAAGAACGGGCCAAGGGAATAGATTAGTTAGAAACACTTGATTGCAAATCACCCGCCGAAGTGTCCCAATCATACTTTTGTAAGAACAAAACCCCAAGTGTACTTTGATTGATGAATTGTAAAACTTGAGCATAATCTGTGAAACCAATTCCGGGAATTTTCTCCTCATTATTGAAATCTTTTATAATCACTTTTACTTAATTTTTGCAAACACATTAGTCTTAAACAAATCAACAAATCCTTCACTTTACAAACTTTTTGTTATAGCATTAATTCCTACACTTTAAATTTCGTGTCTCTGTGGTTCGACCCGACTTACCCTATTTACAAATCACTTGTATATAGTTGAGTTGGAAATTTATTTTTTTGACGTTTCGACGTTCGTCAGAATATTGTGGACTTTAAGAAGATTCAGTAATTATTAAAGCAAAGAGGTCCGTACGGACCATTATTGCTTTTCCAATTTCCTGAAAATTCCCAAAAGGTCCTTTTGTCCCTTTTTATCCCAGAAAGGCTCCTCCCTTGGTTTGGCTGGGGGTTTTGAGGGGGGTTTTGAGTGCCAGGGGTCGCCGAGACTGCGTTGATGAGTCTGCGGTGCTTCCCGTGTGTTTGAAAGGGTGTGATCCAGATTGGGGTACTTACACATATGCAGGGAAGTCATTAACTGTCCACATCAATGCAGCCTTCATGCTGAAATTCTCTCGCTTGAAAGCATCCCACGTTTCGACCCCATCCTCCCAAAGCTGCTTCAATTCATCCATCAAAGGTCGGAGATAGACGTCAATGTTCCTCCCAGGGCTGTTTGGGCCGGGGATGAATAACGACAAGAACATGTAGGGATCACTCATACACAACCAGGGCATAAGATTGTAGACAGTGGCTATAACCGGCCAACAAGAGTAAGATTTTGCCCCAGGACCAAACGGATTGAAACCATCAGAGCAAATGCATAACCGTATATTTCTTGCTTCAGACGCAAAGTCAGGATAAGTCTCATCAAAGTGTTTCCATGCCTCCCCATCACTGGGATGAATCAACACACCCTCTTCACGCAAACTTTCCTTATGCCAACGCATTGCCTCTGCAGTAGATTTAGACGCGTAGAGGCGTTGCAGTCTTGGAATCAACGGCATGTAACGCAACTGCTTATGTGGTCTGTTTTTCTTGTGTTTTCAACTCCCCCTCCGATTTGGCTTATATCTACTTTGTCCGCAAATTGAACACTCTGTCTTCTGTGAATCTTCCTTCTAGAATAACATGCAGTCATTCTTACACGCATCAATCTTTTCATAACATAGCCCAATCGCCCAACCAACTTCTTTGTCTCATAAAAGTTTGTAACCATCTTATTCTCTTTCGGCAACATCCGCTTAATTGCTTTCATGATACGATTATAAGCGGATTGGCTAATATTGCAATCGGCCTTTATGTTAAGGAGCTCGGCCACGGCCTCCAACACACCGATCTCGCAACCTGGATAGACCTTCTCTTTTGCAGAAGTCCATAGCATCAATAAATTTCTTGGCCGCAGGGGTTGGTTCTTCTTTGTTGGTTCTCTGACCAATCGAAGGAAGGACCGGCTGCATCCCTAACCATATCTTCCATATTCAAAGGTGGTTCTTCATTGTCCTGAATAATAGGTTCGGGTTCGGGAGGTACATGAATATTCCCGGGGGGATTATTCGCAACATTTGTGCGCAATCTCAGCTCACCATGACGGGTCCACCGTTTGTACCCAACTTCAAACCCGTTACGCAAAAGATGTTTCTGAGTCTCGATCAAGCTTAGATACTTGACATTACAACACTTTTCGCATGGACACCTAATCTTACCATCCTTATCCATGTGACTGGTTTTATTTGATTGAGCAAATTCAATAAACCCCTTCAACCCTCTATAAAACTCAGGATTGATACCGCTATGATTCGGCAACTTCCGCTTGTACATCCAACTACGATCATCGTTAACAGACATCTCTCCTGCATTGCAATCCATATATTATACGTACACTCAATTTAATCGACAGATGAAACAAAATTGGGATGTTAATAATTATTGGATTTCATAATATATTAACAGTTTAGAAGTAATTAACGTATTATCATTCCCTAAATTTGAATTACAAACTTAAAAGCAACACAGATCTTCTTAAAATAAATATAAAGCTTCTAACTCATATTTAACAATATATTAACAGGTCTTCTTAAAGTGTCTAGGAACTCGTTCCCGCTCCCGAACTCGAATCTCTACTCTTCCTCCGCCTCGGTCCCCGGGAGGTCTTTGTGACCGTATAACACTAGTGAAGAGTAAAACAGACACTGACAAGAACATGGCTGTGATGTTTGAGATCCTTAGAGAGAAGAGGACAGTGAAACTGGAAAAAACTCTTATTAAACAGAAAATCCTTTGCTCAAACTGACAAGAACTTATTTGCTCTATCTTTCTTGATCAAAGATGGACGGATTTTGATAGTTGTGGGTGAGAAAGGCTCTCATCTTATTTATATTTTAAGATGTTATACACTATACCACAATACCCTAAGGTGCATCTAGGGTGCCAGGATTGATATCAGGCTCTCAAACGTAGGCGATATTACATCACCGTCCGCGATGCCGTCAATCGCCCCAAAATGGGATCTAGAACCACTAAGGTAGTGTGCGGTTGAATATGTTACATTATTGATACATTCACCCCCTTCCTCCCCCTTTGACTTTAAAAGACTTGAAAATTAGATATTTAAATACTTATCTAATTGTTGCATATGTAACATGTTATGTTTACTAAATATGTAACATGTTATGTTTACTAAATATAACATGTTACATATTTGATTATGAGTACGGTTATTTATCGTTTTCTTTATAGTGGCATATGTTTTCTTCTATTAGTTAATATTACTAACATATGTTTTCTTCTATTCGTTAATATTACTAAATATGTAACAAACTAGGATACAGAAACTGTATCCTAGTTTGTTTCATATAAGGTGCATCTAGGGTGCCAGAATTGATATCAGGCGCTCAAATGTAGGCGATATACATCACCGTCCGCGATGCCGTCAATCGCCCCAAAATGGGATCTAGAACCACTAAGGTAGTATGCAGTTGAATATGTTACATTATTGAGACATTCACCCCCCTTCCTCCCCTTTCGACTTTAAAAGACTTGAAAATTAGATAGACCTAAATTATTACTATTGTGAATATTTTTAAATATTAATATTTAATTCTTTGTTGTAAAATATATAATTTTACAATGATGAATTAAATTAACATTTATAAACAAAATGAGAGTCGTTCTCATCCACAACTATCAAAACCCTATCTCATCTTAGACCAAGAAAGACAGAGCAAACAAGTTCTCGACTGTTTGATCAAAGATGGACGGATTTTGATAGCTGTGAGTGAGAGAGGTTCTCATCTTATTTATATTTTAAGATGTTAACCACCAACCACAATACCCTAAGGTGCATCTAAAGAATCCCACTACTACCATCACTACTACTACCACCACCACCACAAAATTAACAAAATAGAGAGGGGTAGAGAGAGAGAGGGTTTACATTTATAATGAGCTGGAGTGGAAAATATCAAGTCTTTTGCACAAGCATTTGGCCCAAAGATTGAAACTTTAAAAGTAAATTTACTATTATAATTAATCAGAAAACAAGAAAATCCCCAACTCCAGTTTTTGTATCTTCTACAAACTGAAGTTGGGGATTTTCTTGTTTTCTGATTAATTGCTAAATCTACTTTCAAAGTTTCAATCTTTGGACCTAATGCTTGTGTAAAAAACTTGAGATTTTCCACTCCATATGTAACATGTTATGTTTACTAAATATAACATGTTATGTTTACTAAATAGAGAGGGGTAGAGAGAGAGAGGGTTTAAATATTAATATTTGATTATGAGTACGGTTATTTATCGTTTTCTTTATAGTGGCATATGTTTTCTTCTATTAGTTAATATTACTAACATATGTTTTCTTCTATTCGTTAATATTACTAAATATGTAACAAACTAGGATACAGAAACTGTATCCTAATTTGTTTCATATAAGGTGCATCTAGGGTACCAGGATTGATATCAGGCGCTCGCGACATAATCACCGTCCGCGATGCCGTGAATCGCCCCAAAATGATATCTAGAACTAGATGTTCCTAAACTATTTCATCCACAGTTTTCTTACTTATTTGTTTGTAACTGAAGCAAATAATACTAAGTTTACACCTTGTCTAATTCCTCCCATTAGTGTTACCTCTGAACAGAAATCATACTCCATTGAGTACTATGCTATGCTTGCCAAGGTTGGAGTCCACCACTACAACGGAAGTAAGTTTCTACATGACAGAATACATGGTCGCCTAATCCATCTATGGCTATTCGGCTACATGCCTTATTCCTACTTCATTAGATTCAACAAAAAGAAAGCATCCTATACAAGTTAGATTGTCTATCAGCTAATAATAAGAGTACGGTTCAACTTCGGGAAAAAAAAATCATCATCTAAATCCATTTAAGGCCAGTCTACTGCATTCTGTATTCCTACTTCAATAGATTAAAGAACACAAATAATCCCAGATCTATCTACAAGCAGGGACACTCATGCAAACAAGTAACATTCAGGGACGAACTACATCACCCGGTCTGGCAAAATCAAAGGTGATGCAAACCATAAACTAACAGTTCTCTCAATCATGAATGTATTCTGTGCACATTGAACAAACTAATAAAGAGGCATGTATAGCCTACCATGGATAGACAGAACGGGCACTACCTAGCTTAAAACAGTTTCTAAGAATCACTGAGTCTACACCTCTATATTTAAAAAAAGTACCACTTCATTTCAAACAAAAACTAAAAGATCCAAAAAATAAAATAAAATCAATTTGTATTCAGTATTTATTATTTGATTGATTAAATCATTAACCAATCTAAACAAGTATACTATCTAACAATAACAAAAAAAAAAAAAACGGATATGAAGGGTAAAAGAGCCAGAATTGATTTGTATTACCTGTTAATAATATAACCATAAAAACAAGAATTGAACATTAAGATTGGAAAATCCTAGAGAGCACAAGAACAGGACCACGGTCAAAAATTTCTGAGAAATCATTCAAACCCTAACAACGAACAGACATTTTGGAAACGGAATAATTTCTGAGAAATCATTCAAATTTATCCAACACAAGATCTAGAAATCGAGATTAAGAGGGGGAATCGAAATACCTTGGTTGAGTACAGAGAAATAGAGAAAGACGGTGGAAGGAGGCGGACGGACGGAGACGACGGCTAGACAGCTCGAGACGGACGGAGACGGCGAAGAGGTGGACGGACGGCGGCGGCGTGAGCTTCTTCTTCTTCTTCTTCTTCTTCTTCTTCTTCTTCTTCTTCTTCTTCTAGGTCGCAGCAGGAAGAGAGTGAAAGCGGTAAGAGAGAGAGAGGGAAATGGCGTAATTGATTTCTGAGGGATAAAATCAGTATTTATAATTTCCCTCAGCGACGGAATATTCCGCCGCTAAATATTAATTATAGCGGCGGAAATTAAATTCCGACGCTATAATTAATATTTAGCGGCGGAATATTCCGTTGCTGATAAATCCGACGCTAACCTATACGTACGTTCACCTGGATCGATGACGTGGCACGCCCACCGACGGAAATTTCCGCTGCTGATTTTAAACTCAGCGACGGAAATTTCCGCCGCTATTATTAATAAATATAATTGTTTTTATTATATTTTTGAAAAAAATAAATAAATCATAAATATTTATTAATTTTAATTTAATAAATATCATTATTTTTATTTATATAAAATATGAAAGTTATTTTAAATTACTCTCAAAAAAATAAATATGAGTCAATAAATATTATTTTTTAAAAAATAAATAAATTCTAAACCCTAAACCTAATACCCTATATATACGTACACTATACACTATACATTATACCCTATACCCTATACACTATACCCTATACACTATACCCTATACCCTATACACTATACCCTATATATATCCCTAAACCCTATACCCTATACTCTATACACTATACAATATACACTATATACTATACCCTATACCCTATACCATATACCCTATACCCTATACCCTATACCCTATACACTATACACTATACCCTATACCCTATACACTATACCCTATACCCTATACACTATACCCTATACCCTATACCCTATACATTATACCCTATACCCTATACACTATACCCTATACACTATACCCTATACACTATACACTACACCCTATATCCCTAAACCCTATACCCTATACTCTTTACACTATACAATATACACTATATACTATACCATATACCCTATACCATATACCCTATACCCTATACCCTATACCCTATACACTATACACTATACCCTATACCCTATACCCTATACACTATACAATATACACTATATACTATACCTTAGGGGTTAGGGTTTAGGGTTTAGGGTTTAGGGTTTAGGGTTTAGGGTTTAGGGTTTAGGGTTTAGGGTTTAGGGTTTAGGGTTTAGGGTTTAGGATTTAGGGTTTAGGGTTTAGGGTTTAGGGTTTAGGGTTTAGGGTTTAGGGTTTAGGGTTTAGGGTTTGGAGCTTAGGGTTTGGAGCTTAGGGTTTAGGGTTTGGAGCTTAGGGTTTAGGGTTTAGGGTTTAGGGTTTGGAGCTTAGGGTTTAGGGTTTAGGGTTTGGAGCTTAGGGTTTAGGGTTTAGGGTTTTTTTTTTTTTTTTTTTTTTTTTTTTTTTTTTGGGAACCAGGACGGTACCTGGGAGAATTTTATTAATATCAAAAAATAGGTACACGAGGGGGACAACCAATCACTTCAACGAGTGAGATGGAGCCGGACCTCATCCTATCTATTACAATATAATAGCCTAACCATCTAGGCCTATCTCTATATCTAACTATAACTATACAATAGCCTAACCATCTAGGCCTATATCTATCTCTTTCTTCCTTGTATATTTGCTTCATCTTGGACTTGAACAAAGCAAAGCCCATATCATCCAAATCCGCTTCAATCCAAATTGCAATAAACCTCTTCAAATGAACCGCTGTCTCAATCACAGCCATGCTCAATCGCTACAGGCCAACTGCAATCAAACTCCCTATATCCAAAGCCTTTATTAACCAAACCTCAACAACAAACCGCATATACTCATATCTATACACCACCATATTATTATTCTTAGCCTTCAAACCCTCAGCTAGCTCTGCCACCACTAAAACCGCATTCAAAGCAAACCATACCAGGCTAGTCAATTGAACAAATAAAAAATTCAGAGTCCCAATTAATTCGACCGCAACCAAACTTATCACAACCGCCTCATTCAACTCAACCGCAAACAAAATTCTTCTCAGCCTCAGCCAAAACCCAATCCTCCAAAACCAAAAAAGGCTAACTTCAAAAAATGTAGCCAAGCTATTAGCTTTCAAACTAGCAACAATAAACCGCATACCCTCAATACTATTAACAACCACCACTTTGTCAATTATCTTCACAACCGCAGCTAAATCAGTTGCCATTAAAACAACCGCCAAAGCCAACCTCAACAGACTAACCATATGAATAACCGTTTCAATAGCAGTCTCCAAAGCTCTACTCATCTCAGTCGCAACCAAGTTGACCGCATCCATCCAAATCCAGTTTGACCGCAGCCAAATAAGCATCACCATCAACTTCACTATCAACCACCATCTATACAATAACCTTCTTTTATTTTGCTGCACTTTAACCATTTCAACCAAAAAACCCCTACTTTCTGTATGAATATGTACCATAATGATCTTTGTGTAAAGCCTCACAAACTTCTTTTGGTAACCTCTGAGAAACATTATAAACAATCTTCTCTTTGTGACGATGCGCATCATTTGCTAATCTGTCCGCCACACTATTTCCTTCTCTATAAACATGAGCTATCGGCCACCTCCCACACAACTCTTTACATTCCTCTAATTCATAGCTGAATTCCCATGGGCCTTTGTATACTCCTTTTAGCACAGAAACAGCTACCAAAGAGTCTGATTCAACACACAACAATTGCAATGGTAACTGATGACATAAATTCAAGCCATCTCTCAAAGCCCAAATCTCACCTTTCATATTTGTACCATGCCCATAAAAATTGGAAAAAGCAGCTATTAAAGCTCCTTTCTTATCTCTGATAATACCCCCACCAGTGCATATTCCATCCTTTGAAGATCCATCTGTGTTCAATTTATAATCTTGCAAAGTTGGAACTTCCCATCTCACAGTCTTCACCATTTTGAATCTAGGAGGCTTTATTGACACATTTAGCTGTCTCAAAATAGCTAAATCACGAAAATTATGCTCAGATTTAGGCACATATTGAGCACACATCTCCTGTAAACTCTTTCTAACTTGCTTTATAATCTCTTGTTTAATCATAGGTTCCCCTTCATACTTCATTTTACACCTGCTCTTCCATATTTCCCAGCAACAAAACAATATGATCCCTCTTTTAACCAAACCAACCTGAGATCTACTTGAACATTTGAGCATCCAAGTATCCCACAGTTGATCCAAGGAAGAATAATTGTCCACTTTACCAAAAATAGTAGCAAAATATCTCCAGCAATCTTTAGCTACTTCGGAATGTAAAAGGAGGTGTTGTATGGATTCCTGTTGAGGTTGTTCACTGCAACAAACACATTTGGATACCATATTATACCCTCTGCTTTGCAGTTTCATATCCACAGGTAAACCATTTCCCATTACTCTCCACCAAAAACAACTCACTTTTGTGGGAATGCATTTATGCCATATTTTCCCACCCCATCTGACCACTGCATGTTTCTCTCTAATGAGATCCCACCAAACTTTTGTTTCAAACTCTCCTGACATGGTCAATTTTAATCTCAGAACATCAGCAACATCCTCTTTTATTCTGACTCTAGTGATTCCTTCATGAAATTGTTGAGGTATAAAAGGCAGCATCTCTTGAATCTGAGCAAGACCTTCCTTAACAGTTAATCTGGAGTCTGAAGTCCCACACAGAACAGTGCCAGTCCAATTAGAATTCCAGAAACTCACATTACCCTCTCCAATCTCCCATATACAATGTTGATCCATCTCAGGCATGATCTTCACAATTGAATTCCAAATGTGGGATGAAACAGTAGACTTTTTTCCTCCAAATTTTTCTCCAACAAATTGGGACCACAAAGATTTACCTTGTAAAGCAGACCAAGCAAGTTTAGCTATTAAGGCTTCATTCACATCTTCTAATCTCCTTATTCCCAATCCCCCTTCAGCTTTGGGCCTGCATGTCTTATTCCAAGCAATCCAATGAGTCTTCTCCTCATTACCATTATTCCACAGAAAGGCTGAAAATAGGCTGTTAAGTTGGGAAATCACTTTCTTTGGTAATTTAAGGACCCCCATAGTATATATAGGAATACTATTCAAAACCGCAGTTAGCAATGTTAATTTCCCCCCCAAACTCAAAAGTTTCGCTTTCCAACCTCCTATTCTTTTTGTTATAGCCTTCTCCAAATGACTTAAGTATTCTCTTTTCATTCTTCCTTTGAAAAGAGGAACTCCAAGATATTTAAGAGGGAATGAACCTTGTTGACATCCAGACCATCTAGCAATCTGTCCCTTGTCTCTTCTACTCACATACTCCGCAGTATAAAACCCACTCTTATCTAAGTTGATTAACTGCCCTGAAGATCTTTCATACATGTGCAAAATTTGTCTCAAACCTTCTATAGATCTTTGTTTTCCATTGCAAAAAAGGACCATGTCATCGGCATATAGTAAATGAGTAACTTGAGCACCACCTTTCCCATGATTGAACAGCTTGAATCTCCCTTGTTGAGCACCTTTTTTGAGATTAATAGATAAAATCTCTTGAGCAAGAATAAAGAGTAAAGGAGAAAGAGGATCCCCTTGTCTAACCCCCCTCGTCGATTCAAAGTAACCATATGACTTGCCTTCAATCCTTATGGAATATCTATTTCCCCTTACTATCCTTCCAATCAGATCTCTGCTCTTATTATCAAAACCCAGAGCAGTCAAGGCCTCAAGCAAAAAGTCCCACTCTAATCTGTCGTAAGCTTTGGACATGTCCAATTTAAAAACCACATTGTGACCCGCAACTCTCCTGTCAATTCTGTGAACTATTTCATGCGCAAGAGCCACATTTTCTTGGATACTCCTTCCTCTTACGAAACCATCTTGTTCAGGAGATATAATTGTTGGAAGAAAAGTGGCCATCCTCAAAGTCACTATCTTCGATTGCAGCTTACTGAAAAAAGAACATAGGCTTATTGGTCGAAGATCTTTGAACTCCTCAGGTTTATCCACTTTTGGAATTAGAACAATCACATTCGAAGAGAAACCTTTATGCATTACATGCCCTTCAAAAAATTCTCTTGTAGCAGCAATCACAGTGTCCTTGATAATATCCCAGCAACCTTGAAAAAAATTCCCCGTAAATCCATCACAACCTGGAGCACTGTTAGGATTTAAAGATTTAATGGCAGACCATATCTCTTCCTCCTCAGGTATATCACATAGCAGCTTGTTCATCTCCATAGTGACTTTAGGAATAATGTCTTCAAATAACTCTTCTTCGATACAGTGATTTTCAGAAGAAAACATATGAGCAAAGTGCATGGCAGCAAGATCACCTACCTCCTGTTCATCATCACACCAGGTTCCATCCACCAACTTAATACGAATTTTATTCATTCTTTTTCTATCTTTTATGCACGCGTGGAAGAAAGAGCTGTTTCTATCACCTTCCTTCACCCATTACTGTCTGGAATTCTGCTGTTTCATATCCATGTCCCATCTCAAAACATTACTAAGCTCTGATTTTGTTTTCTGAAGTTTCTCTTCCACATCTCTGTTTCCTCCATTGTGAAGATTATCCTCCAATCTAATAATTTCATCTTGAAGCCTGGCCATTTTCTTTCTAATGTCTCCAAAAACATTCCAATTCTAGTTTTTTAGAGCTTTCCTGGTAGCGTATTGTAAGAGGGTATTCCTACGGGGTTGTATTAGGATTTTAGGGTATTGAATGAGAGTTTTTGTGGGTAAGAGGCGTTACACGAATCACCGAAGAATAATGAAAAGGAGGAACGAAAATAGGAACTAGGAGGGTTTTTGGGAGAGACAAGTATTGCGGAACTTGTTGGTCTGTCTCTAGAGAGAGAAATATTGTAGAGAATGGCCTCTCTTACTTGGTGCAAATGAATACCAAAGTGAGGTATTTATAGGCAAGCAAGCCCATGTGCATGGCACATGGTCCGTAGTGGCTGATCAGTTCCGCAATTCTCCCTTATAAACCCAACTAGGCCACGTGTAACCCAACTATTGGACCACGTGGCGAACTTCCTATTCTAGCCTCCAATCCACTGCTCCTCGGCGATCCCGATAAGAGGAAAAGACTTCCCCCGACCTTGTCTAATCGCGGGAAGTACTTAGAGGATAACAACCCGCACATTGCGGGAGAGAAAGACGTATCCGCGGGAGACGATCTGCTTGTCTGCGGGAGTAGATCCGCGGGACGGAGATGCGTCTGCGGGAGACGATCTGCTGTCTGCGGGAGTAGATCCGCGGGACGGAGATGCGTCTGCGAGAGATATATTTGCGGGACAGAAACCTGTCCGCGGGAAAATGGGCAACATGTGTGAGGCACGTGCGTAGAACACGTATATCCTACATTAGTCCCCCTGCGCGGGAAATTTCTCTTGAGAGTTTCTCGCGCAAACGATAATTTAATATATTTTGCTTCGACGTGTGAAGTGTGTGAAGAGACAAGACATCAAAGCATTAGTTCCTTTAACCGGTGGTTGCACATATTTCAAGCTACAAATAGTATAAATATGTAGGTTAGGATGACTGTTTTTCTTTTATAATGGAGATATGCTATTGATGACGGACATTCGTGAGTTAGCCCGCAGATTATTCGCGGTAAGACAACTAGTGCGCTGATGAGAGTTATAGTCGAGGAGACCAAACTTTATGTGACTTATGATAGACTTCTATGATTGAAAACTTTGAAGGTTTTGAAGGGGTGATTTCAGTAACTCACCCATCAATATAGCTTGCGAGAGTGAATAACTTGAAAAGGAAGAAGCATGCTAACGGGAGAAATGTGTGTGGAAAGACACATGCGGGATAAGTGTTTGCCTTGGACAATTCAATCTATAATTCTACTTAGAAAAAGCATTAATGCGTGTGAATCAAACGTGGGAAGAAGTACGCAAGGTGCACGACGCATAGTACATAAGCAAGATATGCTTTTGTGGAACATGCATAGAGGTGCTATATGAAAATAGCGATGTGGCAAATGAGTTACCAACATCCGCATAATATATCGATCTTAGGCATGTTTGATTGATATAGGTCACATATAATAGGTCAAATATAAATGACATGACTGAATAATAAAATTTGTCATAATATGTTATAAAGTGTGAGTCACACACCAAGTGGGTGGGTAATACCCTTTCACAACATTAATCCCCCTGCACAGGAATTTTTCGATAGAAACATTCCTGAGCAAATGAACGTGTTTGCATTTAGTAAATTGAGTAAGGTTTCGTATGTCGTGTTTCCATGAGTGGGATGCCAATGGTGGGGAAGATATATCGTCCCTCTTTGAATTGACGTAGTTCTAACTAAAACATTTATGAGATGCGCGTAGAGTGCATGCGGGAACCATATATCTCATATTAGTCCCCCTGCATGGGAGACTTCTTTGGGAAGTTTCACGGACACGTAACATGAAGGTGAAAGTGTGAGTTTTGTGATCACAAGATTTAATATGTAATCTATGCTACATATATGATTCAAATTACTTGTATAATGAATCTAAACATGATGGGGCTTTGTGTAAAGCAGTAATGCGGGATGAGAATTTAGTGAGAAAGTAATAGTGCTGGACGATATGACAAGTATGGACAGAAGTTGAGGGGTATGGAATGTTGCGGGATGAAACTCCGTAGTAAGAAGTAGTAATGGTGCAGAGTAAATTTTCGTAAGAGTTAATAATGCATGCTTATATGATAAGGTAAGCCAATGTGTTAGTATTTAGGGGATATAACTCCGCATTTAATAATAGTACGGGATGTAATTTCGCGGGTGATAGACTAGCTGCAAGAGGCAATTTGGTTGATTTGTTCGATGTTACGGAGGGATTATAATTTCTCCCCACGAACTAATCAGAGAAATTCATTTGGAGATATTATATGAAGGATTGATTATTGCTACATGAAATTTATTCAAAAAGTCTTGTGCATGTTAAAGTTGGCACGGATTGTTGTCATGCATAAACTTTAGGTTGAAGCATGTAGTCCAAGAAATATAATGTTGTGGCACTAGATTTGAATTGGGGTACAAAGCTTAAGAAATATAGGTAGTGTGGACCATGATGTCGCGACACTAAATTAGAGTTGGGGCGTGGAGACCAAGTCACGAAGGTTAGTGTAAACTAAACAGCCGCGCGATTAAGATAAAGCCAAGGTGTATAGAGTCTGAGTAATATATGTTAGTTTGGACCAAGAAGTCTTGATAATTAGATAAAGTGTGACATAGAGCCCGAATCATAAAGGCTAATGAAATTTTGGAGTTGTTTTCCATTAATTTCGAGGGGAGCAATGGTGCGAAACCTATTAATTTTTTGCAGGAAGCAATAGTGCGGAACCCATTAATTTTAGTGGGAAGCAATGTTTCAGAACTTATAGATTTCTGTGGGAGCAACATTGCGGAAGATAGAACTTATAGTCTCAAGATTTTGATAAAAGTGAGATTTCGACCGTTTAGACCCAAATGTAGACTTTATTGGGAGCAAAAAAAGGTTGAATTGAAAGCTAGTGGGGATTGAAAGGTCCCTACACTAAATTATAGTTGGGGCATAGAGCATGTATTGTGGAAAGAACCCATGAGTGTGGGCCTTGTCGGTCATAATATAAATGTGGGGTGAACATGTGGAATGAGCAAATGAAGTTCTCCCGTATTGGTATCCTATTAGATCTGAAATTGCGAATTTCCTTATTATCGATTTTGCGGGAAGTAAACGCAAGATAGAGGTAAATGATGGATATACAAATGAGTAATTAAGATCATCCCATAATAGTCCCCCACTATTATTGAAGTTTAGATACTACATATCAATTTTGCGGGAGTATAAGTAGGGTGGAGATGTGGGATGAGAATGCAGAATGAGTAGATAAAGTCATCATTTATTAGTTCATCATTATTATAAAAATTGTGGAACGGCTTCCCCTTGATATTGCGGGAGTATAAGTAGGCGGTTCAACATATGATGTGCATTTTGCGGTACAGAACGAGCGTGTTGCGGAGGATGTTATCCACATAAATGGGCCCGCAAATGATAATGAGTGGAGAAATATTTCGCACATTGATAAGATTTAGCGGGAAATGTTACCTCTAAGGAAAGTAGCCCCTTCGCGGGAAATAGTCCCTTTACATTTACATTAGATAGTTCCTTTTGCAGGAGATAACCCTCTGTAGGAGATATGGTAGTCCCTCTGCGGGAGATAAGGTTGTCCCTCTGCGGGATATCAGAAAAGGATTGGGTCGGAGACCATGCCGCAAGTTCATATTGCGAAAAGGAACTGGACATGCCACTCACGATGAAGGATATGCCGCAAATTCAAATCGTGGGCAGGAACTAGACATGTTGCGCAAGTCCCATTATTAATTTTGTCCACAAATAGTGGGTTGAATGCGGATCGAGCTGATCAAGGCATTTTTACGAAAGTTGGGTATGCTGTCGCTAACTAAGGTGGTAGAATAATTCTATCCACAAATAATACGTTGAGTGCGTATCGGGTTGATTAAGGCTCTATTGCGGAGGTTGAGCATATTTCTGAGGCCAACAAGCATACCGCAAACTCAAATGATGGACTCATGTTGTCCATAAATAAAGAGTGCATCGATTGCGGATATGGATGATCACGGCAACCGTGCGGGAGCTGAGCATGTTACTGAAGTCGGTGAATATACTGCAAACTCAAGTGATGGACTTATGCTGTCCATAAAGAGTGCATCGATTGCGGATATGGATGATCGCGGCAACCGTGCGGGAGCTGAGCATGTTACTGAAGTCAGCGAACATAACACAAACTCAAGTGATGGACTTATGTTGTCCACATAAAGAGTGCAGCGATTGCGGATATGGATGATCGCGGCAACCGTGCGGGAGCTGAGCATGTTACTGAAGTCAGTGAACATACCGCGAGTTTAAGTGAACTTTTGTTGCTCAAGAAAAGTGCAGAGATTGCGGATATGCATGATACCAGTGCTGGTAATCGTACCGCAGGCTTTGATGAAGGACTTAAGCTGTCCAAAAATAGTGCAGAGATTGCGGATATGGAAGATCGCGCCAATCTTGCAAGTACTGAGCATGATACCAATGCTGGTAATCATACCGCAAGTTTTGATGAAGGACTTAAGCTGTCCAAAAATAGTGCAGATATGGAAGATCGCGCCAATCTTGCAAGTACCGAGCATGATACCAATTGATGAAGGACTTAAGCTGTCCAAAAATAGTGCAGAGATTGCGGATATGGAAGATCGCGCCAATCTTGCAAGTACCGAGCATGATACCAATGCTGGTAATCATACCGCAAGTTTTGATGAAGGACTTAAGCTGTCCAAAAATAGTGCAGAGATTGCGGATATGGAAGATCGCGCCAATCTTGCAAGTACCGAGCATGATACCAATGCTGGTAATCATACCGCAAGTTTTGATGAAGGACTTAAGCTGTCCAAAAATAGTGCAGAGATTGCGGATATGGAAGATCGCGCCAATCTTGCAAGTACTGAGCATGATACCAATGCTGGTAATCATACCGCAAGTTTTGATGAAGGACTTAAGCTGTCCAAAAATAGTGCAGAGATTGCGGATATGGAAGATTGCGCCAATCTTGCAAGTACCGAGCATGATACCAATGCTGGTAATCATACCGCAAGTTTTGATGAAGGACTTAAGCTGTCCAAAAATAGTGCAGAGATTGCGGATATGGAAGATCGCGCCAATCCTGCAGATGATAAGATTGTGGAATGCTCATCAAGAGGTCAGGCGGGCTTGGTTATGCGTCAGTGGAAGTGGTGGAAGAAACTTCTTGTGACGAGGACATTAATTCTAGGGTTGCGGATATGGATGATCACGACAACCGTGCGGGAACCGAGTATGTTACGGAAGATGGTGAACATACTGCAAGCCCAAGTGGTATTCTCCTCGTATAAAATGATGAAGAAGAAGTTACTCCCGCAAATAATCAATCAGCAATAGTAGAACGAAAAGAATCATGGCATGTTCAAATAGATTGCCATAGCATGTCTTAAAAGAACAAGCAGGTATACTTAACACATAGCATTTAGTTTTGTTAAATATCACATTTTATAAGGAAAGAGGTCATAGTTAACTAGGCTAGGCTTGCATCGGCCATAATTTGACTGTGTGTGTGATGGATCTTTCCTAGTTTTACTAAATATACAAAGTAAGCAACAAAGTGAGCATGCGATCTTTGCACTATGATTAATTTGTCCTATTGTATTTTTTATCATGCAATAATAATATTATAGCATGACTTCCAATTAAATAGGTTGAAAACATAATTTGAGAAATGTCATATTAGCAAAGAGTGTTAAGCACTTATTCCTGTTGCCCCCCACTCCATATTCTCGATGCTCGTCTCGAGGATGGGGAGTATTACTGTGCATATAATATCGGCACACGATTTGCTAATTTAATGACTTCTAAAATCAGGTAAATAAATCAAGGTGCAATTGTAGTTTTGTACAGAGCGTGTTAATGATATGATGTGTATATCCTAACGACAAATGACTTCATGCCATATGAAAGAAAATGCAAGAAGCAAGTTAATATGTCATATATAAGCATATAAGTTGTATAGATAGGCATGACCATCCAATTTGTGATAAAAATTCACTTTTGATTTTAAGATAGAGTAAATATATATTATTACTATATATATTTATATTTTGAGAGCATATTTTCATTTGTATACTTGATCAAATTGAAACAATATGTGCCTCACTCTTAATTATTACCGGTTGCACAAGTAGGCATGTAATGAGCGAGTTGCATAGCCTTTTGTCTTAGCAAATGTGCTATAAGGTATTTATGAAATATAGGAGTAGTTATTTGCAATTTAAGTATGTACTCCTAATAAATATATGTATTTCTATTGTAATAGTAAGATAGTCTTAATCCGTTTATTCTCGGACATAATTCGACATAATGCATTTTTTCAAGGGATAAAATATATGGTATATATAACACACTAGAGTGTATATATATTAATACTTTTTTTTTATATAAGCAATTGAGCAGTAATGCACTTCTAAAGTTGTGATTATGCAATGTAAATTGGCAAAAAAAACGAAGGGTATAAATGGAAAGAACACACCTGAAAATGGATTCTGGTGAGAGATTAACGGCAGTTGACGGAAGTCGTTAGATATTTAACGGAAGCACAAACAACAGGATTTTAACGGAGCTTTTACGGATTCTGACCAAAATCTAGGGGGCCTAGAATTTTTTTTTTTCGTGTGTGACGCGTGCCCGAGAGTAAGATTCAACGCATCATCGCGTGGTCGTGACAAAACGAGGCAGGAAGTAGCCAGATCTGGTGTGAACTGGCGGAGGGATGTGGTTGTGCACCTGGACTCCGTTGGCCGCGATTTCTTCTCCATTAGCCTCGTCTTGGGGAGGCGTGGTGCGTTAGGGTTGATTTGTTTCGCCGGAGAAGACGAAGGTGAACGGGTCGCTCGATTTGACGAAGGTGGTTGGCGGCGCGTTCGAGCTCCGATGGAGATGATTTTCACGTCATTTGCTTCGTCAGGCCGAGGCGCATCCGACAGTGGTGTTTTGGGTTCTCGTCGAAGTGACGTCGGCACCGAAAACCTAAGATCTGGCCGGAATCTTAAGCGGCGGTGATGGTTGTCGTCGCCTGAGATGGAGTTTGTGGGCGATGCTTGCACGGTTGTTCTCGTCTTTCTTAGAGTAGTCTGGATCTGGTATTTTGTGTTGCTCCCATTGTTGCAGCTAGGACTAGACGGAGAGGCTGAAGTCGCCGGAGTTGAGGAAGAATAGGCGATGTGTGTGTAGCAGAAAACACTGTTGGAAGTTGGTGACTATGGCAGCCATAATTTCTAGCAATGTGTGTGTTTGAATTTGAGTTCTTCGATGGTTGTCGTGAATACCTCCCACTGTGGTCACCAAATGTAAGAGGGTATTCCTACGGGGTTGTATTAGGATTTTAGGGTATTGAATGAGAGTTTTTGTGGGTAAGAGGCGTTACACGAATCACCGAAGAATAATGAAAAGGAGGAACGAAAATAGGAACTAGGAGGGTTTTTGGGAGAGACAAGTATTGCGGAACTTGTTGGTCTGTCTCTAAAGAGAGAAATATTGTAGAGAATGGCCTCTCTTACTTGGTGCAAATGAATACCAAAGTGAGGTATTTATAGGCAAGCAAGCTCATGTGCATGGCACATGGTCCGTAGTGGCTGATCAGTTCCGCAATTCTCCCTTATAAACCCAACTAGGCCACGTGTAACCCAACTATTGGACCACGTGGCGAACTTCCTATTCTAGCCTCCAATCCACTGCTCCTCGGCGATCCCGATAAGAGGAAAAGACTTCCCCCGATCTTGTCTAATCGCGGGAAGTACTTAGAGGATAACAACCCGCACATTGCGGGAGAGAAAGACGTATCCGCGGGAGACGATCTGCTTGTCTGCGGGAGTAGATCTGCGGGACGGAGATGCGTCTGCGGGAGACGATCTGCTGTCTGCGGGAGTAGATCCGCGGGACGGAGATGCGTCTGCGAGAGATATATTTGCGGGACAGAAACCTGTCCGCGGGAAAATGGGCAACATGTGTGAGGCACGTGCGTAGAAAACGTATATCCTACACGTATAACCTTCTGTGAAGTAATGTCATAGCAGAATCACCTCCAATAGTCCCCTCCCAAATCTGAGCAACAAACTGATGGAAAGAAGGATGTTCCAACCACATTTTTTGAAATCTAAACACACTTTTAGATTTAGGAATATCTTTCAGCTCAACTAACAAAGGAGCATGATCAGAATTTAATCTAGCCAAATGAGAAACTTTCAACTGCCCATGTTGTATCACAAACTCTCCATTGACAAGCACACGATCCAATCTCTGCCATATTCTACTAGAATCATCATGATCATTGCACCAAGTAAACAAACTCCCTTCATTTCCAACATCAATCAAGCCAGCAGTTGTCATGAACATATTAAACTCATCTATAGCCCCATAATCCCATCCACTACCTCCTACCTTCTCATTGATGTTGGAAATGACATTAAAATCTCCACCAACCACCCAAGCATCTTGACAACCTTGATGAGCTTGAATCAAATCATTCCACATAATCCTTCTTTCAATTTTTTCCACACTAGCATACACCACAGTTATTAAGCCAGTCATTTCAGATCCTGTATCAATTCTCACAGTCAAAAATTGCTTAGTAATCTGCACTATATCCACCTTAATGCCATCTTGCCACAAAAGCCATATATGCGTATTTATTGGTTCCCCATGAAATGAATGCTTGAATTTCAACTTTTTTGCAACTTTTTCTAACTTTCTCCCTTTCCCTTTAGGTTCTAAAACAGCCACCATCCAAGGTTTATGTTGTTGAATCAAAAAAGCCAAATAATCCATGGTATTCACATTATTGATCCCCCTTGCATTCCAAATTATCACCCCCATTGAAAATTTATTTACCTCTTCCTCTTGATCTCCCCTTTTTATTTTGAGGAGTTGGTGTATTCTTCTTCTTTTTCGTCTTGCTTCTATTCCTTGGTCTGCCACCCAAATTTTCTTTAACTGGCTGATATTCTTCCTCTTCTTTGTCTGAAGAAACTTGTTCCTCCACATTGTCTTCTTCTTCCTCTAAAACTCCATAATCCACCTGTTCTTCATCTCTTTCCATATGATTTTTCCCGTCATCTTCTACCCAAAATCTCCCTTTCCTCAAGATGCTTGATTCCCTTCCATCTGTATTCATTTCCACATGATTGCTTGAATCACCAGAAGCTTCTTCATTCAAAATATATAATACTTCCTCCCTTGTTTCATTTCCAGCTACCATTTCTTCATTAATTAAAACATAATCCACCTTTTCATTCCTTTTCTTTTCCATTGATTTCTCTTCACCTTCATCTGTCAACATTCCATTGATTTTCTGTTCCAAGTGAGTATTACACCAAACAGCAGTTCTATCAACTTGGCTCTCTGAATTTATTCCCAATTCTATTTCATGCATCTGATCATCAGTTAGTATTTCTCCATCCCCATTATCTAGAACTACTTGAGGTGCTTCCTTCTTCTCATTAGCCTTCTCTATGTTATCTTCTACCTCCTTTTCTTTCTCTGTCTCTTTTTCTGCAGCCATACTTTCCTCTTCATTCTGAAGCTTTTCCATTTGATCAACATCTTCATCATTTATTTGCCCTTCCTCAATCACATCCTCTGTAACTTTCTCCATTAATATCATTTGTTTTCCCCCAATAGTCACTTGCTTTTTCTTCTTATTTCCTTCTTCCTTCTGTTTATTCCCCTCTTTTCTATCAAAACCTTGAATCTTTAGGTTGCTAGAAGAAGCCTCCTTATCATGTTTCCTTTCAGCTTGAACCCATTTCTGTTTAACTTTAGGATCTCCTCTGTTTTCTTCATTATTCACCATTGGTCTTTTACCTTCAACTTTTTCTTGTTGATCCTTATTCCATCTTGATTTGGCAAACACATTTCTCCCTTTAGCTTTTCTGCATATACCGATTGAGTGTCCAAGTAATCCACATCCGCAACAATACGCAATATTCCCCTCATAATGCACCTTTTGCCAAAAACCATTTTCTTTGGATTCTCCTATCCAAATCTCATTTTCAAGGGGCTTTGACACATCAATTTCCACACATAGCCTTGCATACAGTTGATTGGTTAGTCCCAAGGTCCTATTATCAACTCTCAAGAACCTTCCTAACTCATTTCCAATACATTCCAGTAATGCCCCATTGTAAAACGCCCAAGGAATTCCAGGTAATCTGATCCACACTGCAACCACTGGATTCTATACATTCAAGTCAAACTCAGGCGTCCACCTGAAGGCTCTATACATACAATTATTTATAACATGCGACTCTTTAGACAGAGCTAATCTCAGATCATCTTCATTACTGATATACACTCCCACATGCCTCGGATCAATTAAGCTCACAATGAATTCACCATTTAATTTCCAATGTTGTTTTATATGTTCATGAATTGGTAAATTGCATACAATTTTAAATTGCATACAATTTTAAATTTTTTATCCAAAATAAAACAAAAACAAGATTAGTCCAAAACTAGGAACTAACCAACTATTAGACAACACTCTGGAGATTATTGTCTCATAAGTCATAACTAAGATATCCAGAAAACAAAGACCCACATCATTACTGCTGAGCACACTGCACTCTCTGGCCCCCACCACCGTGCATGTCATCATCTTCATCGTAAGCTTCATGCGCCGCCTGTTATTTTCTGCGCATCTCATCTTCAATGTTGACATCGTGAAGGGTTTTCTCCTCGCACTCATCAAGCTCCATATCTGTCATCTGCGATGAAGGCTTAGGAGGCAAAGACACCCTCTAGGGCCTTGCATTGTTCGGAAGTCAAGGAATCTGGGAAGTCGACCGAGAAGTGGATGTATAATTTGCCCCTGTCATCACCCTTTCGCTTGAACTTTGGGTGCTCTTTCTGTTGTATTACAAAGACTATGTCTCCAGTAAGAGTGTTAGGAGCTTCATCGGCTTCTCCTGGGAATGTAATTTTCTGTCCATTTTGCATACCCTTCTCCACAACCACTTCCAAGACCTTCTTCTCCTGTACAACCTTTTCGCCCTTGCATTGTGGGCAGCGGTTCTTGTCATTGATAGTTTCTCCAGTACCCTTACATTGAAGGGGTTAGGATTTAGGGGTTAGGGTTTATAAGGGTTTAGGGTTTAGGGGTTAGGGGTTAGGGTTTAGGATTAATTAGTGTATAGTGTATAGTGTATAGTGTATAGGGTATAGTGTATAGGGTATAGTGTATAGTGTATAGTGTATAGGGCATAGTGTATAGTGTATAGGGTATAGGGTATAGGGTATAGGGTATAACGTATAGGGTATAGGGTATAGTGTATAGGGTATAGGGTATAGGGTATAGTGTATAGGGTATAGGGTATAGGGTATAGTGTATAGGGTATAGGGTATATGGTATAGTGTATAGGGTATAGTGTATAGTGTATAGGGTATAGTGTATAGGGTATAAGGTATAGGTATAAGCAGATAGTGGCATAGGTGGCATAGGCAGATAGTGTATAGGGTATAGTGTATAACAGATAGTGTATAGGGCATAGTGTATAGTTTATGTGGTATAGGGTATAGGGTATAGGTATAGTGTATAGGGTATAGTGTATAGTGTATAGGGTATAGGGTATAGCATATAGATATAGTGTATAGTGTATAGTGTATAGTGGTATGTGGTATAGGGTATAGCGTATAAGGGTATAGTGTATAAACAGATAACAGATAGTGTATAGTGGTATAGTGGTATACAGATAAAGGTATAGTAGTATAGTGTATAGTGGTATATGTGGTATAGTGTATAGTGTATAGTGTATAGTGTATAGGGTATAGTGTATAGTGGTATAGTGTATAAGGTATAAGGTATAGTGGTATAGTGTATAGTGTATACAGATAGGTATAGGATAGGGTATAGGGTATAGTGTATAGTGTATAGGGTATAAGGTATAGGGTATAGTGTATGTGGTATAGGTATGTGGCATATAGGGTATAGTGGTATAGTGTATAGTGTATAGGGTATAGAGTTTAGGGTATAGGGTATAGATAGGTATAGTGTATAGTGTATAGTGGTATAGGGTATAGTGATATAGTGTATAGTGTATAGGTATGTGGTATAGGTATGTGGTATATGTATAGGGTATGTGGTATAGTGTATAGGGTATAGGGTATAGTGTATAGGGTATAGTGTATAGGGTATAGGGTATAGGGTATTTATTGACTCATATTTATTTTTTTAGTGTAATTTAAAATAATTTTCATGTTTTATATAATTATAAAGAATGATATTTATTAAATTAAAATTAATAAATATTTATGTTGTATTTATTTTTTCAAAAATAATATTTATTGACTCATGTTTTATAAAATAACTTTCATATTTTACATGTTTTATATAATTTTCATGTTTTATATAATTTTCATGTTTTATAAAATAACTTTCATATTTTACATAAAAAAATAATGATATTTATTAAATTAAAATTTAAAGAATATTTATCATTTATTTATTTTTTCAAAAATATCATAAATATTTATGATATTTTAATGTTTTTTAGTTTGTTATTTTGTTATTTAGTTCTAAAAATAAACAAAAATTTCATTTTATTATTAAAGAACTAATATTTCCGTCGCCGATAAATAAAAAATATTAACTTATCAGCGGCGGAAATATTCCGTCGGTGTTTAATCACAAAAAAAAATATTTAATTTTCGTCGGAATATTTCCGACGCCGATAAATTAAAAAAATTAATTATTCAGCGGAAATATTCCGTCGGTGTAATATTCCAAAAAAAAAAATAAAAAATATTTTAATTTCACCGTCGGAATATTTCCGACGCTGTTAAAGAAAAAAAATAAAAAAATGATATATTTCTACCGTCGGAATAATTCCGTCGCTGATAAAGATTTAGCGGCGGAATATTCCGTCGGTAAATCAACCGCGAAAATAGTGGCGGTAATTAAACGAATATTCGAGGAATATTCGTTTTAGCGGCGGAATTTAGCGGCGGAATTAAATTCCGTCGCTAAATTTGACGCCAAAATAATTCCGACGCTAAAGCTTATATTTCGCCGCTATTTAGCGACGAAATGAGTCCGTCGCTGATAATTCCGTCGCTAAAACACCTGTTTCTGGTAGTGATGACTGATACCTCAAGTCGACATCAGCCTGATTCAGACACCTCAATCCTGCACATTAGGACAACACCACTTTGGCTCCAGGTCTACAGTGCATCAAGTCCGTGAAGACATCTTCCAACATCTCCAGTTAGGCAAAGGCGACCTCCAATGTCCACAAATGGATGAAGACAGCCTCCAAAGATTCATGCGCTTGGCAAAGATAGTCCCCAAAGACAAGCTCCTAGCGCTCGCAACTTGCTAAAGACGACCTCCAATATCCACAAATGAATGAAGACAACCCCCAACATCCACAAACATACGAAGACCACCTCCAGTGTCTACAATTCGGTCAGGGACGCCAAGTTCTCAAAATGCAAGTCGGTCAGGGACGCCAAGTTCTCAAAATGCAAATCAGTCAGGGACGCCAAGTTCTCAAAATGAAAATCGGTCAGGGACGCCAAGTTCTCAAAATGCAAAATTGGTCAGGAACGCCAAGTTCCCAAATGCAAATCGGTCTGAGACGCCAAGTTCTCAAATACAATTCTGTCAGAGACGCCAAGTTTTCAAATGCCAATCGGTCAGAGGTACCTCACGCCCCTAAATGTTTCAACATCTCGATCAGATACATCGAGACTCTCAACACTATCAACTACCACACAGCCCCCGCGACTTGCTCTCCTGCAGGTAAGCACAACAAAGGTACTTAGTCCCTCAACATATCTCAAATGTTGCATGATTACCCATAGCTTTATCTATCTCTATCTCTGCAAATAGCGACGTAGGCTTTAGTTCCTTAAGTGACAGCCCTCCAAATTATCAAAAGGCCAGGATCCTAGACCTGTTCCTAACTGTCCAGTGGATTTCGAACTACGGCCGGCTTGATTCCTCTTAAGGATACGTAGGTAGCCTATCATTAGGTCCAGCCACTCGACCAGCACGGTCATCCTCTCCTTCGGCAGCAGACGTAAGACCGATCCCTTCCAATGAAGTCCACCAAAGGACCACCTATCCCAAAATCATCAAGGGTTGAGGCACCTAAGACGCCATCACAAAGGTTTGAGGCACCTAAGACGCCATCATCAAGGTTTGAGGCACCTAAAATGCCATCACCAAGGTTTGAGGCACCTAATACGCCATCATCAAGGTTCGAGGCACCTAAGACGCCATCACCAAGGTTCGAGGCACCTAAGACGCCATCATCAAGGTTCGAGGCACCTAAAACGCCATCATCAAGGTTCGAGGCACCTAAGACGCCATCATCAAGGTTCGAGGCACCTAAGACGCCCTCATCAAGGTTCGAGGCACCTAAGACGCCATCATCAAGGTTCAAGGCACCTAAGACTCCATCATTAAGGTTTGAGGCACCTAAAACGCTATCACACACAACACGAGGAAAGCGATAAATCGCAATCATCCTCTAATTCGACAAACCGAAATCATTACCAGGGTGACTTCCCAAAAAATAGTCAGATCTTAGGGTGACTCCCCAAAAATAGTCAGATCTTAGGGTGACTTCCCAAAAATAGTCAGATCATAGGGCGACTTCCCGAAAATAGTCAAACCATAGGGCGACTTCCCAAAAATAGTCAAGTCATAGGGCGACTTCCCCAAAATAGTCAAACCATAGGGCGACTTCCCCAAAATAGTCGAGTCTTAGGGCGACGTCCCCAAAATAGTCAAAACCCTAGGGCGACTTCCCCAAAATAGTCAAGTCTTAGGGCGACTTCCCCAAAATAGTCAAAACCTTAGGGTGACTTCCCAAAAAATAGTCAAATCTTAGGGCGACTTCCCAAAAATAGTCAAATCTTAGGTTGACACCCTAAAACAGTCACTCTAGGGTCAAAGACCCGAACTACGACCGGCTTGATTCCTCTTAAGGATACGTAGGTAGCCTATCATTAGGTTCAGCCATCAGACCAAAAGTGGTCATTCCTATCCCCAGCAGAGCCAATGTACGACTCTAGCCATCAGACCGAAAGTGGTCATTCCTATCCCCAGCAGAGCCAATGTACGACTCTAGCCATCAGACCGAAAATGGTCATTCCTATCCCCAGCAGAGCCAATGTACGACTCTAGCCACCAGACCGAAAATGGTCATTCCTATCCCCAGCAGAGCCAATATACGACTCTAGCCACCTGACCAAAAATGGTCGTCTCCTATCCCCAGCAGAGTTTTCTTCCAAGCAATCGACTGCAGAGTTCGCTCACCAGGTTCGAGGCACCTAAAACGCCATCAGCTCCAGGGTTAAAGACCCGAACTACGGCTGGCTTGATTCCTCTCAAGGATACGTAGGTAGCCTATTAAATAGCTTCAGCCACTCGATCACTTAATCATCCTGCCAAATATGGAGCCTTACTCTTATCGACGACCCCGCTTCCTTCGAAAGCGCCGTCGCCGAGGGGCTACTGTAAGTGCTCCAATTTGAGCTTGTTAGCATTTTCGTTAGAAAATTAACGAAAGTTATAACATTACTAACATTCCTAACACTCCTAACTTTTCTAACAAAGTAAGGGTAAAATGGGCATTGCCATTTAAAGTTAAACCAAGAAAAGAATCTCAAAAAGCAAAAGAAATTGGAAAAATCCGAATTAGGCAAGTTGAAAAACAAACTGCTGGAATTTTTTGAATAATATTCTTCCTGTTCAAAGCCTGGAACAAAGATTTAATGCACCGTGCACGTTTACGATACCCTCCGCGTGGATCTGTTTTGTCATTTCGCAGGGCCTATAAATTGAACCCTCCTCTCTCGGTTTACACAACACAATTTACACACATCATCAAAGACTGGGTGAAAAACAAAGAGAAAACAAAGGGGAATCCTTAGATTGCCACCATTTTCTCTTGAGTCTTTCCCAATCTCACTTCAACACTCTCAAATCACTCCCATTCATACTCTTAAACACACAAGCTCAAGCTTAAACCATCACCAAAGAGGAGGATTAGAGAGAAAACATAGAGGACTTCATTGTTATCTACTTGTTTTCTCTTTAACCAACTCTAATCACCAACCCTAAACACATTCAAATCTTGATACTCCTCAAGTCAAGCTCATACACAAGGGAAGATAGGTATAACCTCCCTCTTCCTACCCTAAATCTCTCTTCTTCATGCATGCATCTCAAGCTTTAAAGATGTAGTTTGTTCATCAACTCATTTGTTGTTCATCTTTGCTTGACCTAAAAATGTAGTCACCTTGGAATAAATTTCCAATGGATGACCATTTAAAAGGTCTAAATCATTTTCTTGCTCACTTAAAAGTGTTTTTCTAAAGATCATTCACTAAAAAGTGTTTTCCAAAAATCATTTTCATACACAAAATCTTTCTTTCAAAGGATGAAATTCCCCTTCCCAAGCAAATCAAATGCTTGAAGTCCTAATGTACCCCAAGGATGGTTTGATATAGTAGATCACCACTAAAATGTTTAGTGATCACTAATCAAAGCCTAGGGAAATGGGGACAAGCATGGATGCAAAACCCCCTTTAAAATCATGTTTTTCCTTCTTGAGAAGTTGCTGTCCAGTAGCAATTTTCTAAGACCTCTGTCCATGGTCTAATTTTTTGGACATACAGAAACTTGGAATTTGGTGTTGACTACAAAATACTTTTTGTAAAAAACATCCAGATATTTCCATAAATATTTTTATTTTATTTTTTCCGTGAGTAAAACTCCTTTTTTCAAATTTTCTTTTAAAGGTCAGTTCATCAGTCTCTGGAAATCCAGATTTCAGATCTGAGATTTCCAGAAGGTTTTGGTCCACCAAATCATCTCCAAAATGGAGAGTTCTTTCACAGAAACCTTATTTAAGGTATTTTGAACATTTTTCATTCTCGGACTTTTCCCAGATTCTGGAATTTTAAAGCCCTAAAGTCCATGTCAAAATCAAGTGTCCACTGCCTTTTTCTTTCTGGCAGAAGTGACTTTCAACTTCAAAAAATCTTTTGAGTATCAAAACTCAACCCAAAAATCACACCAAAAATCATGGGATCAGTTTAAAGCCTTATAAAGAGTTCCCAATTTTTGGTTTCCTCAGTTTCAACTTATTTTGGCCAAAGTAACACACACACACACACAAATGGTTTTTAAGCTTGGAAGACTCGTTTCACGAGGCATTCCGGGTGCACACTAACGTCCTTCCCGGCGTGTAAAGTGACCTCCGAACCCAAATTTCGAATCTCGGGCATTTTTAAAAGTTTTGGCCCTCAAAATAAAAATGGCGTGGCGACTCCGTTTGATTTCAAAAATCGGGTACATCACAAGACCATCTGTGCGGCTATAAGCCCCTCGTTTTGCACCTGTATTTCGACATTCCGGGGTGGACAGCCCCGGGCGAGGGTCTTATAGGGCAAGCGGTTTCCACCGGCCTAAAAGAAAAATCGAACCTAAGGACCGAGCCTGTCATGTTCGTTTTAATGCGTTAGCCATGTGAATAGTGAGCCGAGCCAGCCCCTGAGTCAAGATCTGGTAGAGAGTTCGGCATAACCTCTCTTTACCTTGCTTGCGCAAGGGATCTGTGACATTAGACGTTGGCTGGATCATATCGTCATGGCTGACGTATTAAAGGCTTGATGACATGGTGTCATATGGGCATGGATGTATATCCTGGGACGGAACATCGTCTGGGTGTATCTTCGGAAAATCAAGATCGGTTCAAGATTTTAGCATGACCTTTCATCGCTTTGCTTGCGCAAGGGATCTTGAGTTCCGAGCTTCGACTCAGAAAATGGCCGGCATGGGATATGTATCCAGGCTGTATGACACGGACTGGGTAAAAACCAACCGAGTCTGGACAGAGTGTGACTCAAGACTTAAACGTGCAGGGTTGACACTTGGCTAGGATGGAATGTTTGGAATGATCCCGTGCGCATCCAAGAGGCCTAGGAAGACCAAACGGACTGCAACTGAGACCACCCCGGGTTGAGGGTTGTAGTGTACAGTGTATCCGAGGCAGCAGTTGTGAATACCCCGTCCCGATGCAACGCGCATTCGGAAGTTTGAAATAAATAATTATATAAATGTTGGACCGAAATGGGATATTCATTTAGTGACACTCGCTTTAAACCATATTAAAATATTAGTTTAATTTTTGAGAGTCGCCACGCCACTTTGATATAGCCCAAAGCTTTGAAAAAAGGCTAAACATGTGATTGGGTTCGGGGGTCAAGTTACAACAGAAGAAGAAACGCTATCACTCCTATTGCCCGACGGATCGGTCTTTCTAGCATGTGGGGTGTTGGTTGTGTGCGGTGTTTACAGGAATAGATAGAAGAAGCGGGATCATGCATAAGGAGGAGGGGAGAGAAAGAATTTATTGATGATCACACCCTAGAACCTTTGAGTTAGGCCCTCGGAAGGTGCACTAATCAACGTTCATCCTTGGGGGATTGTTGATCATGGGACAATTATAACTAAGGTGGAAGGAAAGAAATAGTTCCTAGATCCATTGGGTTCCTTGGGCGAAACCTTAGATCATCCTCGGCTATGCACAATTAAATATATTAAAACAACCCTAAATCTAGCATATATGGCATAAGCAAGAAATAAAGCAATTAAAATATACTAAGCATGCAAACAATAATAATAGAGACAATAATAAAGAACAAGAATATTAAAAAGAGAGTCTTACCAATTGTAGCAAGACTTGGAAGTCGAATCTTGGCGATTCGAGAGGAAAAGAGGAGCTAAAGGTTAAAGCAAGTATGGCTTGCTTCTCCCGGAGAAATTATGTTGTGAATATGGGGAGCCGGTCACCCCTATTTATAATACCTCGGTACACATTTGGGCTTATAAAGGGTCGATCGGCTCTAGGATGGAAGGGTCGATCGGCTCTTAATAAAAGGGTCGATCGGCCAATGCACGGGCAAAGGGCCGATCGGCTCTTCCAACTGGCGTCCTTTTCAAGCTGACAGCGACGGCGCAGTACGGAAGAATTAAATGGATTAGGGTTTTTAGGGTTTCCCTAGGGTTTCTAATTAATATCAACCGGGCCAGGTATTTGGAATACCTTTTTTCGGACCGGGTACTAACAGTAGCCCCTCGGCGACGCTTCTTGTAAGACAAGTGGGGTCGACGATAAAAGAATAGGATCCGTCCTGAAAAAAGGGATTTCAGGAGGTAAGGAAAGTGATTTTGCGAATGTGAGGTTGGGACTCGATCTGAGTCGCAAAAAGATGACCAGGTAGGTCAAGCGGCTGGACCCACGTCGGGCTACCTACGTATCCCTAAAAAAGGAATCAAGCCAAGTCGTAGTTCAAAAGAGTGGGCGTTGTTAATACCCGAGAATGGCGGATGTGTGGCGTCAAGGATACGTGACTGCACGGGAGTCACCGAAAGATTTGTGAAAATTTGACTTCTGCGGGAGTCACCCCTTGCGACAAATTTTGACCTCTGCGGGAGTCACCCTTCGTGAAAAATTTGACCTCTGCGGGAGTCACCCCTTGTGAAAAATTTGACCTCTGCGGGAGTCACCCCTTGTGAAAAATTTGACCTCTGCGGGAGTCACCTCTTGTGAAAAATTTGACCTCTGCGGGAGTCACCCCTTGTGAAAAATTTGACCTCTGCGGGAGTCACCCCTTGTGAAAAATTTGACCTCTGCGGGAGTCACCCCTTGTGAAAAATTTGACCTCTGCGGGAGTCACCCCTCGTGAAAAATTTGACCTCTGCGGGAGTCACCCCTTGTGAAAAATTATTAATTTGAACAAAAACTGGATTTATAGATTAAATTAAGGAAATTCAAGCAGTGTAGTCTTGAAATTTTCTTTTGAAAATATGTGGAAAAAACTGTGTGAGAATTAAAAAACTAAGCATTTGTGAAATAATATTTGGAATTTATAAAAAAGTTTTATTTAAACAAGGATTTTTTTTTTTTTAAAAAAACGGTTGTGTTTTGTAAAATGGGGGGAATTTTTTGAAAAGGGGAAAGACTTTTTTGAAAAAGGGGGATAATAAATACCCGGTCAACTCACTCTGACCGAGGAGACACGCGTCAGGCCTAGGGACTGAAGGGCCGATCGGCCCTATGTTCTGATTGGCCGGGACGCCTTTGGCGAGATCGGGGTTGCCGGGAGGAATCCCGGCCGTTCGATCGTGCGGAAGAAACACAAAATGGGAGGGCCGATCGGCCCTTGACTCCCATTGGCTAAAAAAGCGACGATCGGCCTTAAGAGTCACTAATTCTTCTTCTCCAACACACCTTCTTCTTCTTCTCTGGATTTCTTCTTCCCGTCGAGTTCTTGAAGGTTTTTTCGTCGGAAAAATTCTCTTTGCTCCCTTGATTTGTGCAGAGACTCACCATGAATCCTCCAGATTGGGTGGATGATGTGATTTCCATGATGAATTGCCCGGATTATCAGTCATTGGGTTCATACACCGTGGCATGGGTGATCTTCATGGTTATGGTGGAGGAGTAGGGGCTAGTGGTCATGGTGCCGCCGGGAAGCCACGGCTCCGCAGCTTTAGGGGTGATTTGGGTGGTGGTTTTGGTGGTGGTTTTGGTGGTTATGGAGGTGGCGGCCATGGCGGCGGTGGTGGCGGTTATGGTGGAGTGGCGGCGGCAGTGTGGTGGTGATGGCGGCGGTTATGGCGGCAACGGTGGTGGCGGCCATGGTGGTGATGGCGGGAATGGTGGTGGTGATGATGATGAAGAGGAGGTGGATGTTGATGCCGGGGATAGCGATCGGAGTGATGCCGGCGGGAATGCCGAGGCTAGGAGACGGCGAGCTTCGCGTAACTATCGGCCCTCGAGGTCGTTCTTTTACCGCACAACCAGCGGACTTTTATGCGGGCCTCGAATTTTCATGGGTCCACTTTGGTCTCCGATCCCGCGTTGGGATGAAGGTACAATTTATTAACAACAATAATTGAATACATGTGCAAATTATCTTTATTTAAAATGCGAGTAATGACACATACCTGTGCTGTGTTTACCTGCAGATGAAGAAGATGAAGGGACGTAGTTCCCTTAAGGCGGTTGGTGAGCCGCGGGCGTTGTTGCCGGCCGGTGAGGGTGGTCCTCGCGAGATGGTGTGGAATTTAGGTTTGGGCCCCTTCTTTGATATGGTTGCACCGATGGGTCGGACCCTAAGTGTAATGCGGTGGTGAAGGTGTGTCGTGAGTTCTGGTGGGACACGACACATACTTTCCATCTGAGTTGGGGTGAGGCTACGATCACTCCTACTGATTTTGCCGTCCTCACCGGGTTGAGGTTTACGGATGTAGTGTTGCCTTCGACGAGTCTTTACATTCGACAAGGCTCGTCGATTCACTGTTCGGTGCTAGCGTCGGCCCGAGCAGAATTTCGGTGTTGACGCAGTGGAAGTTGTACAGGCTTGTGGAGACCGCCATCGATCGATACGTAGTCGGTCGGCATGGGACGGACGCACTCTGTCCGGGGATTCCTCCGGTACGGTTTATCGGTGGCTCTCTTTCCCAACTCCGGCCCGGTGTGCCGATTCTCTTTATTGGGCGCCTTGTCCGACTTGGACTTAGTGCGGCATATTTCTTGGGGTGGGGGCCGGCTTGGCTGAGCTGTATCGGGCCCTTGACACTGTCTCGAGGTCCAACACCTCTTCTTTCGATGCTTTCCACTTTGTGCTGGAGGTACGCTAACTCTTGTTATTTTCACTACCTCTTACTTGTTACTTGTCTTTCCGTCTTTTGTAACTATCTCGTTTTTCGTCTTTTGTAGGCTTGGGTTTATGAGATCTTCGCATTGCGCCGTTCACCCTACGGGACCGCACTGGATGTGCCCGTCCCGCGGTACTCGGGAGGAAGGAGAACCGGGTTGAGGGATATCCGAAGACAGCTCGGGAATCTGATTTGAGGGCCGTGGTTTGATGGTCCCGGTAGACCCGAGCTTTTACTTTTCCCTTGGACCCCGAGGCTTCCGAGGCCGCGGGTGCCGTTCGAGACGCACGTTTCCCGCCTCGACCGCTAACGGTTGGATTGCTTGCCGACGAGATGTATCCGGGCGAGCGAGTGTCGAGACAAAGCATCATTCTTGGGCTCCTCTTTATGCGCCACAAAGATCCTCCCAAGAATATGTGGTATCCGGACCGACCGCGAGGAGGATGGAGTATCTATATGGGGTCCCCGCTCATCACTTCCGCCTTGACATGCCATACGTAGATTTCGTAGCTCTTTATCTCGAGATCACCACAGGTGGTGCGACGGCCGCCGCGGAGGCTCAGCCGCTGGTATGGGGAGCAGATCCGGGCTATTCCCGAGCGATGGTCGCTCCACCTCCCGAGATAGTAGATATGCCTCCCTTTCCCGACCACTTTTATGTGCACATGGCCGACGGGGAGGTGCGAGTAGACTTGACACCCACGCAGGCCGACGAGGTTGGGGGTGATCATCTTCCTCCCGGTGGCGCCGGCGGGGTATGCCTTTTACCTTTCCTCTTTATATACCGGTACTTTATACTTTAGCCGTGATGTAACTCTCGCCCTTTGATTTTTCAGGTCACTCTGGAGTCTTATGCGTGCGGTCGCGAGGCACGCAATGTAATCGACTCGTCCGTTGAGGAGTGCGCCGTGGCGGCGCTTTCTTGCCAATCTCGGAGGATCGGTAGATGTGGACCCGGCACAGGGAGACAGCGATTCCAGGGGTGATGGTAGCTCGACATCCGGATTTTCTCGCGCCGTGCCTCGACTTCCCGTAGGGTCATTAGGAGCTTTTATATTTTTTATGTAGTACCTGTTAGGAAAAAGTAGGAGCAGACTCTAGATTTTATGCTGACTCACTGTATGCATCTGATCTATGTACTAGTTTATGGATTAAATATAAAAGTTAATCTTTTCCATTTATGTACATTTCTATTTTTGGACTTTATCTATTTTTGTACACTGCATTGGACAAAATGAGGACAAAAATAAAATAAAGTAAAGTAAAGTAAAAAATTGAAAAAAGAAAACAATAGTAATAAAGAAATAAAATAAAAGAACTAAAGGTGGGGCCTTGAACTCGCTGCAGCAACTTTTTTGAAGTTGGGGGATTAAAGGGTCGATCGGCCCAAAATTAAAGGTCCGATCGGCCCAAAAATAAAGGTCCGATCGGCCTTTCACTATAAAGGCGGCGGTTGGTCTTCCTGGAAGGGGCCGATCGGCCCTCCAATCTCTGCACGGATTCCCTTACTGTCCTTTTCCTGCCCGGATTTTGATATCCAAAACCTATAAATAATTCCCTTTGTCAGCCAACATAGGACATAACTTTCTCTCTTCTTTCGTACTATTCTGCCCTTTTCTTGCTGTTGCTTTTTCTTTTGTTCAGGTCAGCCATGAATTCTCATCCCTCCGTCTTGATGGAAAAACAAAACAATTTTGAGAGTGATTTGACCGTTTGGGTATCCAAGGTACCTCGTTCTGCTCGCCATGCTTTTGATAAACGCTTTGGGGTGAAGTGTGTTTGGTCCCTTTTGCCCATGCATCCCAATTGGAATCTTTTACATGCTGCTGCTGCTTTTTGGGATGAATCCAATCATGTTTTCAACTTCTCTTACAACGAGATTACACCCACTTACGAGGATTTTCTTGCTTTGTGTGGAGGGGATGATGTTAGTTTGATAGCGGTTCCACAGGATAGAGTTCCGTTGGTGACAAGGGTGGCCAAATTTCGCACTCCGCCTACGGTGTGGCTAGAGGTTTGGTTGAAGGTGTAGACATAGATATCTCGTGATTTGCCTGGGAGATTTGCCCATGGTGATGACTTTGACTCGCATTTTGCCTTGGATTGCCCGGCCCTCTCGCTTATTTTCTAAGGTTCCGTTTTCTCCTTATGTGGGTGTAGCTACCAGGTGGATGCTTGGATATGGTTGATCAGGCCCGTTCGGGAGGAGCATTATTCGGTTCTTTTGGGCGAGACGCTTCATGGTATATCTCGATAGCTAGGGTGCTCCGCTTATGACTAGGGCAAGGCCAAATTGCGACCACGTGGCTCGAGGATCGACTTTTTGTTCTAGAGATTCCCCCTTCGAGTGTTAGGCCTTGGTTTCATGGTTGTAGAAGGAAGATTGATCCGCTTTCCAACTTGTCAGAACGGGAGTGGAAGATGTATTTGGCGGAGGTGGATACTGATAGGATTCATTGGCGAATACAGCATTGGGGCCTTTCTTTCATTCGGAGCCTTCGGCACAGGCAATGCCTGATTCGTGTACCAGCTTTTGAGACTACCACCTTTTATTATGCAGAGCGGGTACTTCGGCAATATGGCATGGAGCAGGTCCGTCCTTCCACTTGGGGCACTTCTGAGTTTGATGATTCTGCCAAAGTTCTTCCAATGGACGTTGGTGTTTCGGCTTTGATGGTAAGCTTATGGAGTTCTCATGGGATGCCACGAGTCTATCTTGCGCAATGACCCTTAGCACTCATTTGTCGCATGCTTATTTGACATGGTATGAAGAGAATTTGGGACCGATGAGGAGACTTTATATGATTTGAGGCGGAGATTGATCCCTAACATATCTTCGAGCCGTTTTCTCAGAGACAAGGAGGCTTTGGGGATTTCTCTAGACACAGTGGAGGAGAATCCTCCTAAGAGGATGGAGCGGAAGTTGAAGGGTAAGGCGATCGAGGAGGTTCCCCCATTGAAGAAGAAGTATTTGCCTTATTTTAAGAGAGAGAGTAAGAAGAAACCGACTCGACGAGCTGCCAAGAAGAAAGACGGAGATGAGGGGCCTAGTGCCAAGGAGTAGACCTTATATGTCCGAGTATCCACCCACAGTCATATGCGGACACATTAGTTATTTATTTTGTCTTTTAATTTTTTAGTTTCTTTGCAAGTTATTTAGTCATTAGTATAGTCGAGCTTAGACTCATCAAATAAGTGTAATCATGCATTGATTGTGGGAATGAAAGAAGTTTATTGCTTTAGTAAAAACAGATTGGATTTTTATTTATTTTTTGGACCGCGCCGATTAAGGCTGCCTACGTTCCCCTTTTACAATGAGAACCAAGGGGCTCAGGTCGTCGTAGTTCATTTTCATCAAGCTACTGTTTTTAGAAAGGGAAGATAGAAGCGGGACAATTTTTATTTTATTTTTGCTCTAACTTTTGCCTAGACCGCCCTTTACGGGTTTTCAATCTAGCGAGCTTTGAACGCACCCTTTCTTTTGTTGCTAGACCGCCCTTTGCGGGTTTTCAATCTAGCGGGCTTCTTTTTGCGTTTTCTTCTTTTTTTTTTTTTTTTTTTTTTTTTTTTTTTTATTTAGGGGGAAGAAGAGCTTAATCATAGTAGCGTCCGAGCTTGCCGAGGTTGGTGGGCTCCTTGAATTCGTTGCCATCCAAATCTCGCCATTTTAACCGCTCCACCCGAAAATATCTTCTTTGATCACATACGGGCCGGTCCATGTAGGGGCCCACTTCCCAAGAGGATTGAACTTGTTGGGAAGTTGCCGCTTCAAAACCAAATCTCCTTCCTTAATGTCTAAGTGGCTGCACCTTTTTGTTGAAAGCCCCGCCGTCCGTCTCTCGATAGGCACGGATGTGTTCCATGGCTTTGAGTCTACGCTCATCAAGTGTGGCCAACTCGATCATATCGACTTCGGAGCCATTCAACTTCGCTACTTGATTCTCTACTAAAATTCTCAAAGACGGGACTTCCAACTCGACCGGTAGTACTGCCTCCATCCGATATGTCGAGCAAAGGAGTTTCGCTCGTAGCCGTACGAACGGAAGTTCTATATCCCCAAAGTGCCAATGGTAGTTTCTCGCCGATCCCTACCTCGAATTGTCAGTCTTTCGATTATCTCGCTCAATCGTTTTATTAGCTGCCTCAACTGCTCCGTTGGTCTGAGGCCTATAAGGGGAAGACTTGTGCCGGGTGATCTTGAACTCTGCCAGTAATCTGTCACAATCTCCGCCGAAGTGGGACCCGTTGTCCGAGATAACCTCATTTGGTACTCCATATCTGCACATGATGTCCTCCTTAATGAACTGCGCCACCTTTTTGGAAGTCAACACCTTGTAAGATTTTGCCTCGATCCACTTGGTGAAGTAATCCACTGCTACTAGTACAAAACAATGCCCATTGCTTCCTGGCGGTGTAATCTTGCCAATCACATCAATCCCCCATGTCGCAAATGGCCAAGGGGTTACCATGCTGTACAACTCGTGAGGGGGTACATGGTTCAAATTGGAACACATTTGGCATTTGGGACATTTCCGCACAAACCGGATGCAATCGGCTTCTATAGTGACCCAATAATAACTCCAACCGTGTGATTTTCCTCGTCTCAACATTCTAGCATTCATGTGTGGGCCGCACAAACCGTCGTGTACTTCTTCCATGATCACTTCTGCTCTTTTTGCGTCTACACAGAGTAACAGGAGACCATCGTAGTGTCTTTTGTACAACATATCATCTAGTAGAACAAACTGTCCGGCCACCAATCGCTTCAATGCCTCGCAAACTTTTGGCTTTTACGTCACCTAGAAAAGACACATTACCCTTCTTGAGATACTCATAAATGCATGCGTACCACGGATCCTTATTCTCCTCGATGTCGGCTTGAATCTCGCAACAAGAGGCTTCAGTAGCAAGAAGCGGGATTCTCTCTTCGCCAACTCGAGATGGTTTTGGCGGACATTCCGTGAGGGATCTCGACCAAAGAAGCCGGTGTAGCTAAAGGCGTCGGCAAATCTATTTACGTCTCTCGGGTAGATAATGGAATGTCACTTCCTTGAATTGCTTGACAAGCTCTTCCATATGAGTCTCGATATCACTGCAAGTAGGGATCAACGGTCTTCCACTTCTTAGACGTCGATTAATAATTAAAGCCGAGTCTCCATATACCTCCAACTCCTTTACATTACGCTCCAAGGTCGCTTCTAAACCGGCTATGCATGCCTCGTATTCACTGCGTTATTGGTGGTTGTAAAATTCAGCCTTGATGGCGATGGGGGTGTGCTCATCTTTGGGATCGACCAAAAGGATTCCTACTCATTGCCGCCCTCTTGTTCGCGGCCCCATCAAAGAATAGTTGCCATCTCTCTTCCGTATCAATGCTAAAAATTCCCTCGTCCGGAAATTCCGGTTCAAGCCCCCGTTCTTCCGTACTTGGAAATTCTCGCTAAATGATCCGCCATGGCTCTCCCTTTAACGGCTTTTCTCGGCACATAGGTGATATCAAATTCCCCCAGAAATACCGACCACTTGGCTAATCTCATGGACAGAGAAGGTTTGTCAAACAAATACTTAATTGGATCCATCTTCGACACTAGCAGAATCGGGTGTGCTGACAAGTAATGCTTGAGCTTATTAACCACCCAAACTAGCCCGGTGCAGGTTTTTTCCAATGCTGAGTAATTTAGCTCACTCCCTTGCAACTTTCGCCTAACAAAATAAACGGCGTTCTCCACCCGAGAGTCCTTGGCTTCTTGTGCCGGCGTAGCCCCAGAGTGTATCGGTTCTTGTTAGGTACAATAGCAATGGTTTCTCCGAATGTGGGGGGCGAAGGATAGGGGGATTGACCAAGTATCTCTTGATTTCTTCAAAGGCTTCTTGACATTTCCAGTCCCAATCTATACTTGCGGTCTTCTTCATCAGTCTGAAAATTGGTTCACACATAGTGGTCAATTGATTAATGAAGCGGGCGATGTCTGTAACCGTCCCATGAATCCCTTAACTTCCTTTTCCGTGCGTGGTGGCTTCATCTCCATGATGGCTTGAATTTTCCTTGGATGCGCCTCAATCCCTCGTTCGGTGACCATGTAGCCCCGGGACCTTTCCTCGAATAACTCCAAATGTACACTTGGCAGGATTCAGACGCATTGCGTGCTCACGCAGCCTGTCGAAGAACTTCCTTAAATCAATAAAGTGCTGACCTTCTGACCCCTTGGAATGAATGATCATATCGTCGACATACACCTCAATCTCCTTGTGGATCATGTCATGGAATAATGCTTTGTGACCGCCTACGGTATGTAGCCCCTGCATTTTCAATCCGAATGGCATTACGAGTGTAACGATATGTTCCCAAGGTGTAGTAAAAGCCGTCTTCTCTTGGTCCGCCTCTGCCATCTTGATCGATTATATCCCGCGAAACCATCTACAAAAGACTTGACCTCGTAGTGAGCGGTGGCGTCTACTAGCATATCGATATTGGGCGGTGGGAAGTCGTCCTTCGGGCTAGCCTTGTTGAGATCACGGAAGTCGACACAAACTCTAACCTTGCCATTCGATTTCTTGCCGTCACAATATTAGATAGCCACGTCGGATACTCAATAACTACGATAAAAGCCTACTCGGAGGAGCTTCTCTATCTCTTCTTTAACTTGTAGAGACCATTACGGCTTAATGCGACGCAATTTCGCCAGCCGAGGCTTGGCATGCGGTGTTAGCGGTATTACGTGCTCCACTATCGAGTTATCCGGCCCGCATATCCTTGTATGACCATGCGAACACATCCGAATACTCCTTAAGCGGCTCAATCAACGCTTCCCTTTCGGTCCCTTCGAAGAAGCTTCCAATCTGTGTCTCCCTCGGCTCTTCTTCCGTTCCCAAATTAATACATGATAACACCTCATCGGCAGCTTGGGCCCGATCTTCCTTTTGATTGATAACTTGCTTAGAAACTTCTTTTATGTATTCATTGTTTAGTGTGTCTGCTTCTTCTAATGAGTCATTATTAACTAAGTTAATTTGATTAAGTTGAGCATTATTTTTAGTTAATTTATCATTAAGAATATTGGCTATGAGGGATACTCGGAAAGATCTAGATTTTCATTCATAGCGAAAGGGAAAACAACATTTGCAACTAACTCATAGTCTTCGACGTGAGGTCATCGAGACTTGGAAGACGACTCAAACTCAAAGAAAACACATCGGACTCAAACAAAACAGATGACTCACGAAGAAGAAACAGAGGACTTGGGGGAATCGGGGAGACTCGACGGGAGGAGGCATCGGCCCGGCTCTTCAACCATGTATTCCTTCGTGGCTACGGAGTCCGCGAATACGCACCAATTCTTGACTTTCCAACCATGGGTGTCACCAACGTCCTTGGATCCGTATCGTCTGCCCGCTTCCGCCCCAATGATTGCAACCATATCATCTCCTATATTCGATTCCCCAAATCTTTGCAACGAGTTCGACCATCCCACTCTTCGCATCCTCTGAAACCGTAATGTCCTCAATCATCGGCTCATCCAAAGATACCTCGCCCTAGCCGATCGGCCAACCCATCTTCGGTCTTGATGACGTATCGGCTACGGGCTGTGACAACCTTGCCTCTCTTCGGACGTGGATCCATGAGAACCGTCTTCGGCTTCGACCTATCAACCTCTGTATCCTTGAAAATTTCGAAACCTTTACGAAGCCGCTGTGTGATCAAACCACGGCTCACTAAACTCCATACAAGAGAATTCTTCACCCTCCTTGACAAAGTAAGCTGTTGAGGGAAAGGCGGTATGGCCTCATCTCTCGTTGTTGGTAGGGCGACTTCACCCTTTTGATGTATTCAATTCTTTCCATCTCGGCTTTATCTTCGGGAGTAAGAACGTAGCCTAGACCACAGTAGGCTGCGGTGATCAATAGCCTCCACTATTTTCGTGGGTCCTTGGAGATGCTGCCAAGCCCGGTCTGGTACAAATCCCATGTTTCTCATCATTCTTATAGGCGGCCGTACTCTGTCGATGTCTTTGTGAGATCTACCGCGCAAACTTGTGCTTGTGCTATTAGGCGAAAACCGCCGAACATAGAACTACCCTCTTCGTGCTTTGAATCTGTAGGACCGGCTTTCCCCGTGCTTGTTCCTTGAGATGTTACCGGATCAGCTGTAAATGACTGTCACTTGATCGCCCGGCTGGAATTTCACACATTGATGCAATGAGGAAGGGACTCCATTCATCGATGCAACCATGGCCTACCCGGCGGCATGGTGAAGGTGGAAGGTATGTCTATGACTTGAAACTCGGCAATCATAGTAGTGGTCCCGCAAGTAAGGGGCAAGCCGATTATTCCCAACAACGGCCGGCTAGTAGAATCGTATCCTCGCACGGAATGAGCTGAAGGTCTCAAATCAGTGGGACTTAGATCAAGGACGTCCATCATCTGGAAGGCGGTATGTTCACCGCAGAACCGTTGTCTATAAAAATACGTGGCAACCTCTTTCCGTTGACTTCAATAGTGATGTGCAGTGGTTCATTATGATCCGATCCAAACTCCGGCATGTCCAACTCTGAAAATGTAATGATATTCCCAAAGTGTATGTTGCCGATCATTTGCGTTACATCTTCTGGCTTCGTATCAGACGGCACCAATGTTGCAGCAAGATTTTGTTCCAACATCATCCTATGGGCATACGAGGACGTTAGCAAGGACCATAAGGATATATTGGCTTGAGTTAGCTTCAGCTGCGTGAGGATAGGGTCTTCTTTATCGGGGTTCACTACTTGAGTTTCGGACCAAACACTTTCTTCGCCCCTTTATCTTCCGGTTGATACACTTTTCCGGACCTCGTGAGTAGACTAACCCCATTCTTCTCCATATCGAGACACTTAACGTGAATTTCGGCCAACGAGAGAGGTTTAGGACTCTCTTCCACATATCCACCATTTAACGAGGCAACTTCTCTAGACAGGTTCCTCAAAAGACAAAGATATAACAAGAAAATTCTTTATAAATTGAACTCAAATTACAAGCGACACAACCGCCTCCTTTGTCCGTCACAACAGACTCATTGGATCGGTGAGGTCTTTCTCTACCATAGCAATATCACTACCAACTATCTTACTAGGATTTTCTATCTTCCCTTCAATGATGAGTTTACGCACGGCCCTTTTCAAAGCAAAACCGGCATACTCGGACAAATTTGGCACAAATAATCCCTTTCGACAATAGTGAGAATACATCTTACGTCGACGGCCCCGGTTTCTCAAAAGCATCTTCCATCTCTACCAAACTGATAAAATTACCTTCCACCATGTGGATCCTATTGTTAGGGAGAGGATTTCCCACAACATTTGGAGACTTTGGCTTCTCCACCTTGCCTTGTCGAATCAAGTCTTGCACTAACCGTTTGAATTGAATGCAGTGATGAGTAGTGTGGCCTTTGTACTTGTGGTAATTGCAGTATTTGGAAGCATCCAAGTCTTCTCTTGGGTTTACCGGTTCATAATTCTCAAGCGGCTTGACCAAGCCCTTCTTTACTAGCACTTCGAAAACCTTGCCCGTCGGCATTCCAAAATCATCAAACACATCTCTCTGCGGTGAACATTGTTATTCCCCCTCATTACGGCTTGAACATCCAAAGCGGCTTCTCCTTGCACATAATTTACTTGCCCCTTTGGCTCTTTCTTTGCTACGGTATTGGCGGGAGCTCTATAGCGGAACGAATTGTGCTGGCCCGGTGTCCTTCGGTGGAGTGATCCCGGTGATGCCACTTTCATAACGTACGCCCGAATCCACCATTTCCCTAAGATTGGGAAAGTATCCATTACCAACTGCCAACTTGTGTCCGGGCAACAAGCACTTGTAAAAAATCTGTTTTTGTTCGTTCTCCTTGGGCGGATACTGAATTTCGCTCAACTTATCATTCCAACGCTTGTAGAAGTCATAAATCGACTCTCCATTCTTTTGAAGCGTGTGCTCCAAATCAGCTCTATTCACTTGCCAATCCATGTTTGCTTGATACTTTTCAGAGAACACCCTACTAACCTTGTCCCATGTGTCCCTTTCCTCCTCATTCAACTTCAGAAACCAACGGAGAGCGGCCCCTTCCAATGTGCTATGGAACATTCTTGCCATCTGCTCGGGTGTACAATCTTTAGCCCTCATTGCCAACGTATAACTGTCTAAATGTGTCTTCGGGCAAGTGACTCCTCCAAACATGGCCATCTTGGGCATCTTAAAATCTTGGGGTAGGGGTGCAACTTTGCTCGGATTAAGCATTTTGATGGGGGACACACCTTGCTTTCCCATTTGCTCGGTCAATGCCTTCACTTGTTCAATCAATGCTAACACAGTCGGGTCTGTAGCAATGTTGGGGTTACTGCATGGCGGGGTTGAGTAATGGTAGGGGAGGTGGAGTAGGTAGGGATATGGTGGCGGAATAATTGAAGGGTAAAGTGGGAGGGGGTAGATTAGCAAAGTGGTTCTTGGGTGTGTTGACAGGAGGTTGATAGGGTCCTTTGGACTTGCTTGAGCTCCCATACATGACAGGTGGTGGAACATTATTGTAGTTGCTTGGAACATAGTTGGGTAGAGGGAAGGTAGGTGCATTGGGATTGGCGGGATTAGGAGCATTGGCAGTTTCATCTTCAACATCGACTACTTCATTCCCCATCAGAGATAACCTTGTGTCCCCTTTTCTTGAGTTCCTCCACAAAATGATCCTTCGACTCTTGATTATGGTTCTTCAAAGTACGATTCGCTCTTCAAGTTTCTCAACCCTCATGGTTAAACCGGCAAAGTAGGCATGCGGAAGCGGCGGAATGTCATTGAAGTCGAGGTTGACACGACCTTCCATTGAAGTGACGGGTGTAGAGCTGGTTGCGGAGGCGGCGGAGTGCGCTTGGAGTAGTTGATGGAGGCAAGGTTGTCATTGTTGAATGAAGAACGCGGCCCGACCTTAGCTCTGCGGAAGTATCAGAAAAGACTCGGTTTTAGGAGAGGGGTTGACTCAATGCAGTGTACTAGCTTAAAAAATTTTATTTACAAAAGCTTGGTACATTTTAGTCCTACAAAGGTTGGAAGGGATACCCCTTTTTCGCAACTAACTAGATATCCTAAAGTGGTGAATCCTAACGACTAACCTTCTCGCATAGACAATTAATGTGATTTTTATGAAAAGTACTACAAACTAATGATAGGCCAAGATCTTTTAACAATAAATAACTCGTCCTCACATAGCACGTCCTTTAAAAGGAAATCAATTTTTAGTGCTCTTAATCTCTCGATAGATCTTGACTTATCATTGGTTCGTGGTGACTTGACGTAAAGACCCCATTAATTGTCTATACAAAAAAGCTAGTCAAACCAACCGGTCGTATGGAGTGTATTCCTAGAAAAGTGGGTGACACAAGGGTTAGGTTTTAGGTTCCCACCGTGCAGCCGAAGCGCACTGATGAGTGGATGGCCAAGTGAGACTCGGAAGGGAGGAGACATGATCACCACACTTCCCGCACTTTGGCTTCTCCGAAGGGTAAAAGGGTGTCTGTGCAGTGTGACACGGACTCTAGTGGTAGTGTGAGGTAAAGAAATCTAATTCTTTTTAGAGAAAAAAGAGAAAGATTTTTTTATTTACATGAAATGCATGCATGCAATGCAACAGTTAAGAGTAAAGAATAAAAAAAGAAAGCACAATACAACACCACAAAGGAAAACGAAAGTCTGACCCACTTAGTTTGAAGAGATTTCAAAACAGTCCCCAGCGGAGTCGCCACTGTGAATACCCCGTCCCGATGCAACGCGCATTCGGAAGTTTCAAATAATTAATTATAAAAATGTTGGATCGAAATAGGATATTCATCTAGTGACACTCACTTTAAACCATATTAAAATATTAGTTTAAATTTTGAGAGTCGCCACGCCACTTTGATATAGCCCAAAGCTTTGAAAAAAGGCTAAACATGTAATTGGGTTCGGGGGTCAAGTTACAACAGAAGAAGAAACGCTATCACTCCTATTGCCCGACGAATCGGTCTTTCTAGCATGTGGGGTGTTGGTTGTGTGCGGTGTTTACGGGAATAGATAGAAGAAGCGGGATCATGCATAAGGAGGAGGGGAGAGAAAGAATTAATTGATGATCACACCCTAGAACCTTTGAGTTAGGCCCTCGGAAGGTGCACTAATCAACGTTCATCCTTGGGGGATTGTTGATCATGGGACAATTATTACTAAGGTGGAAGGAAAGAAGTAGTTCCTAGATCCATTGGGTTTCTTTGGACGAAACCTTAGATCATCCTCGGCTATGCACAATTAAATATATTAAAATAACCCTAAATCTAGCATATATGGCATAAGCAAGAGATAAAGCAATTAAAATATGTTAAGCATGCAAACAATAATAATAGAGACAATAATAAAGAAAAAGAATATTAAAAAGAGAGTCTTACCAATTGTAGCAAGACTTGGAAGTCGAATCTTGGCGATTCGAGAGGAAAAGAGGAGCTAAAGGTTAAAGCAAGTATGGCTTGCTTCTCCCGGAGAAATTATGTTGAGAATATGGGGAGCCGGGCACCCCTATTTATAATACCTCGGTACCTGGGCTGGGCTTATAAAGGGTCGATCGGCCCTAGGATGGAAGGGTCGATCGGCTCTAAAATAAAGGGTCGATCGGCCAATGCACGGGCAAAGGGCCGATCGGCTCTTCCAACTGGCGTCCTTTCCAAGCTGACAGCGACGGCGCAGTACGGAAGAATTAAATGGATTAGGGTTTCCTTAGGGTTTTTTTTATTAATTAACCGGGCCAGGTATTTGGAATACCTTTTTTCGGACCGGGTACTAACAGGAGGCATTACACCCTTTCGCAAACGATTGCGGAGGAGCCCTACCCCGATGCTTGGCAACATTGGGCTTCTGATCCGAGTCTCCGAACGGTATACTTCGAATCTTTTCATTCCCTTTGTTGATTTCTTGTTTGAAATTTGAATTTTGGGTGATTTTTGAATTTTTTTTTTTTTTTTGAAAATTCGAATGATTGATGTTCTTGGCTTTGAATCTTGATTTTGATGCTTTGCATGTTGCAATGATTATGTGGGTATCCCAAAATATGCATTTTGCTTGGAGAAAGAATTGGCATTTTCGCCATTTTTTTTTTTGTATCCGAAAATTGCATGTGAAAATTCGAAAATTGTGATGATGATTTTTTTTTTGAAATTGAATATTGATATTGATGAATGATGCAATGCATGCATTTTGTTTGGAAAGAATGGGCATTTTGCCAATATGAGATGTATGTATGTTTAGGATTTTTTTTTTTTGAAAAGTGGGACGGATCTTTCCTCCCGTTGCATGTAAGATGGATGATATGCATGTATGCATTTTTTTTTTGAAAATGGGACGGAGTTTTTATTTCCGTCGACTTCTTGTAGGATATGCATGTATGCATTTTTTTTTATTGAAAATCGTTGAATGGGATTTGCTGAAAACTGTCTTTTCTGTGAGAAAAATGGGGCTATGCTCTATTGCATGCCGGATTATCTTTGCCCGAAAAAAAAATTTTTTTTTAATGTATGTGTATGCTATTTTTTTGTGCAAATGCAAATGCAATTTTTTTTGACATTTTCTCTCTTTTTTTTTTACAGGGCGGAAACCGTTTTATGACGGAGCAGCTGAACAAAATGAAGACTCGAGGATCAGTGGAGTCCGTGGTTGACTTGTGGGACCGGCTTCCGAATGTGGGCCGAGGAGCTTTGCCGAGTCCGAGACAGATTGTTGTTGAGACCGGGCTCTGGGAGTTTGTTGAGTGCTTGAGGGGACTGGTCAAGTTCCCTAAGAGCAAGGGCCTGAGGTTCGCTTTAGCGCGGCATTGGTGGGATGCGACCCACACGTTTCACTTCTTCCTCGGGGCGAGGCTACGATTACGCCCTTCGACTATGCCGCGATCACGGGTTTGTCCTTTAATGGACGCAGCATTGAGTGGCGGGATGGCTACAGCGATGCGGGTCTACAGGCTCTTGCGGGATTTTCCCTATTCCCAAAAAGGGGATGGGGATGGAGTATGCCGTGGTCTACGGTAAGATTGTGGAGACCATCGTGAGCTATGAGGTCAGGGAGGAGAGGATAGGCGCCGAGCGCATCGCTAGGGCCTTCTTGTGGTTTGCCTTTTCGAGCACGCTCTTTGGACATGCCGAGGGACGGCAGTCTTTGCCTTGCCGAGGTCCTTGGAGGACATGGAGATGGCCGGAGATGTCTCGTGGGGAGAGGCCGGGCCGGGCGTAGCTTTATTTTGCTCTTGATAGGTACAAATCGGAAGGCCTGTGAGCTCCTTGTACCGCTTTGAGTTTGCCCTGGAGGTATAAGCTCTCTTCTTGCTTTCCCTCTCTTTTTTTTTGAGCACACACTTTTCTTTTGCACTGGATTGATTTGATTTTTACCTTTCGCAGGTATGGGCGTTGGAATTTTTCCACGTCACGATGTGGCGACACTCGGCGGAGTACGTCGGGCGTATCCGGCCATGCGGCCTTGGTCCAAGCATGCCCGGGAGAAGATAAGCTCCAGGGGGCGTACGACTCTCGAGTACGCGGATTGCCTTCCTTTGACGGAGGCAGAGACGGATGAGGGGATGATATTCTTCCCCCGGGATCGCTTCGAGGCGGCGCAGTGAAGGGCGCCGAGATTTGGACCGTGCGGCAATGGGAGGATTCGAGAGGTCCGACTGCGATGCATATTATCTCGGGAGAGAGGGGTGACGCGCCAAAGATGGCGTGAATTCGCCTTTGAGGACACCGGTGGAGCCTCCCGCCGATATGATGCACCCGAGCGATCGGTCCGTGACCTGGGATGATTACCGAGCCGGCCAGCACTTCTCGGATTTCGTGGCGACTGAGCCATATGCGACATTCGTCTTGAGGAGGCTGAGAATGCCTCAGGTTCTGGATAGAGAGGGGCTTGGGATCCCGCGGTACCCTCGGATGGATTTTTCATATATCCAGGATGGGGTCCGATTGAGGGTGGAGATTCCTCAGCCCGAGCGGCTTCCACGAGCTTTCCGGCCTCGTCCGGGTATGAAGGTATGGCTTCTCTTTCTTTTTTTTTTTCTTTTGTTTCATCATCTTTAGCATCACTTCCTTTTTTGACGCTTTTGCTTTTGTGCAGTTTTCGGAGGTGGTCGTCGAGAAGCTGACAAAGCAAGTGATCGGAGCTAAGAGATTCATCAGGAGGATGGTCGCTTGCAGGGCTCCTCAGGCTAGAGCGAGGCGACCACGGCCGGCGCCTGTCAGGCGGGAGGCTTCCCCTATTCGTTCAGAGACTTCTTCAGAGACTCCTCTCGTCTCCTCTCATTGATCCCCGCGCGGTGCTGCCTTCGGATCACGTCATTCTCGGGGATCCACACGGGCAGGGGCACGTATGGCAGCATGGCGGGTCGTCTTCGTACGTTCAGGAGTCCGACGCCTTCACTTTCGGATACGATTTTTTCGCAGATCTCGGCTTGCCCTATCGTAGCGTGCCGATTGGTCCCGACGAGCCTCTTTCCGGAGACGAGGACGATTCTCGAGCCCGAGATTTTCAGTGGCTCCCGAGGAGGCGGGCCCGAGTCGCAAGAGGGGCCGAGGCGTACATCGGGCGCTAGAGACTCCGATTGATTTTTTTTTTTTTGAGATTTGAGATTGAGATTTGTACAACTTATGCACATTTTTTTTTTTTTGGGATGTAATAATTTAGGATTTTATTGATGTTTGTTTATTTTTTTCTTTTTTATGCACACTTTTTTTTTTGGAATGTAATAATTTAGGATTTTATTTTATGAATGCAATGCAGTATGAATGCAGTGTTGCATGAGCCTTGGTTTTTTTTTTTGCAAGGGTGTTTGGTATATGGACTGGTTTGGGAGGTTTTTTGCACGTGTTTCGAGCAACCGGGACGGAATATTCCTCTTTTGGTGTAACGGCTTGACTCGTTGCAGATTTTTCTCGGTGGAAAGCAATCATGTCCGCGCGGATGGGGTCCTGCATCTGACATTGTCCTTTAATTTTGCTTCAGATCTGGTCTCTCTTTATTTCAAATTCAAATATCCTCTTCAACCTCCAAATTAAAACAAATGCATTTTCGGGGAGAAAGAGAGAAAACCATGGAAAGCTTTAGAAAAGCTCCATCAAAATTGTCCCAAGAATCCCAAATGTCATTCTTCAACAAGTTCAAGGATTGGTCCCGGGAGATCATGCATGAGAGGAGGTCCTTCTTTGAAGAAAGGTACAAGGTGAAGTGCTTATGGTCTCTCAAGGAATTGATTCCGGACTATGAGCTTTTGAGGGCTTCTTCCTCATTTTGGGACACTAGAAGGCATGTCTTTTGCCTTTCCTTCAACGAGATTGTTCCGACTGTCGAAGAATTTCGGGCCTTGCTTGGAGGTCCGGAGGTGGAAGAGATAGCGGTTCCTTTGCCCGGAGGGGCTTCTTTTGTTGACAAATTGTGCGTCCTCCTTCATCTTTCCCCGGAGGAAGCGCAAGGTATGATCCGCGGTCCCGATCATTTTGATATTTCCGGCCTTCCCGATAGGTTTAGGGGCCTAGGCTTGGTGGATGATGCCTATTGGGATGCCTTTGCACTTTGTATGTTTGGCACCCTGTTCATGGTCTATTCCTTTGGGATTTGCCATCGATCTCGCTAGATGTTGTCGTTCACTGTCGCCCGGCAGAGATGTCGTTCCTTTGATTCTTGGGGGAGACTTTTCATGCTCTTGATAGGCCGGCTACCGGAAGACGGTATATGCACGGGGGCAGCCTGTTCCTCTTGACCCCGTGGGCGATGGAGCGTTTGGGGGTTCTTCGGGAAACTCTCGACATGATCAAGCCTTGGACATTTGCCAGAGGGGGTTGTGGATTTCGATGATCGTGGCTCATGGGAGCGTTGGATGGCTGGTCTCCGGACAGAGGATATCGATGGTCGGTGCCTTGTTGGCGGGTGGAGACTCGCAGAGTGCTTCAGACGGGTCTCATGTGGTCATGCTTCCGGGGCTTTCTCACCCGCCTTCTATATTCCGGCTTTAGTTCTCGAGACAGCTTTGGCTTGGAGCAGTTCCTTTGGAGGGCTTTGATGATATAGCCACCAGGGTGGTGGCTCTGCTTCTATGGATGATCCCTCGTTGTTTCCATTTCTTTCCCGAGCATGGAGGTATGATGCCTTTCCTCCTCGGGTTATTCTCAGCGTCCAAGACCGGTGTTCCCGACCACTTGGTACCTGGATTGGTATGAGAGGCATCTAGGAGAGACTCAGTGGCTATTTTGAGACGGCGTGAGGCCATTGTGGGTGCGGAGGACCCGACTGCTTCGAGAGGAGGAGGGCCGAGGCGAGGGCCAACCCTCATGATAGGAGCGGAGACGCCGTGACCGACTATGAGGCTTACGTCAAGAGACAGGAGAGGAGGGCTCCTATGCTACCGCCTAGGCTACAGTGAGATGAGAGATGACGCTAGGGCTACTAAGGCCCCGACAGAGGCCGGTTTGATAGATCCCGTTCCTATACCAGAGCTTGGTAGGAGGAAGACCGACATTTTTCCGGTTCGTAAAAGAAGACTCGAAGGGGGAAGAAGAGGGGAGAGGCCAAGACGAGTGGCTTGGAGTGACTCTGAGGTTTCCGAGTATCCCTTTCTTTGTCATGGCAAACACATTAGTTTGATTATGTATCTTAGTTTCTTTTAGCAAAGCTGCCGGCTGTAGGAATGAATCGGGCTTAGACTCATCAAAGAGCTTTTAATTTGTAATGAATATTTGAATTGCTTTAGAGTTTTTCGAGACGCTTTCATGGTCTCGATCAATTGTATTGATGCCAAAGTATGGCTTTTATTTGTGTTTTAGACCGAACCGTTTCCGCCGCCTACGTTCCCCTCATTTTGAGGAGCTCAGTCTTCGTAGTTCAACCTGATTTTTTTTTTTTTTGCTTTTTTTTTGTTTTTTTTTTGTTTTTTTTTTTTTTTTTTTTTTTGTTTTTTTTTTGTTTTTTTTTTTTTTTTTTGGTGCAACCCCGTTTTTTACCTAGGCCGCCCTTTTCGGGTTTTCAACCTAGTTGGGTATTACTCTTTTAGCACTCTTTTTTTTACGCGTAGTATCTCGCGCAGCCTTGTCACCATTCACCGGGTGTACAAAGGGATTCCCGTCGAGGTCCGCAAGTTGCATGGCTCCTCCTGAGAAGATCTTCTCGGACGACGTATGGCCCGACCTGCACAGCTCCCATTTGCCGAGGGGGTTGATACGGACCGGGGCTTTTCTTTTAAAACGAGATCCCCTTCTCGGATCTCCCGATGCTTTACTTTCTTGTCAAAGGCTCGCCATTCTTCCTTGGTAGGCTCGGATGTGTTCCATGGCCTTCGCCGGCGTTCATCTAGTAGGGCCAATTCGTCATGGCGACTGAGCCATTCGACCTCGTTGATCCGGCTTTCCAAAGAAGATACGGAGCGAGGGGATCTCTAGCTCGATTGGGAGTACGGCTTCCATTCCGTATGTGAGGGCAAACGGTGTTTCCCGCTTGCCGTTCGACCGATGTTCTCAGAGCCCCGCAGTGCCAGGTGTAACTTCTGCCAATCTCTTCCTTGGACACCATTTTCCGATGATATTTTCCAGAGTCTTGTTTGCCGCCTCAACGGCTCCGTTGGTTTGGGGCCTGTAAGGAGATGACTTGTGACGGGTTATTCGGAATTCTCGCGCCAGCTTTTCACATTCCCTTCGAAGTGGGATCCATTATCCGAAATGATTTCGGCCGGCAACCCGTATCCGCATATGATGTTCTCTTTGATGAAGAGGGCTACTTTCCTTGAGTTGAGGATTTTTGTAGGACTTGGCTTCAACCCACTTGGTGAAATAATCCACAAACCTACCAGACGAATTTGCGGGTCAAGTATCGCCTCGATGGCGTGATTTTGCCTATGACATCAATTCCCCAAGTGACGAAAGGCCAAGGGGTTGTCATGCAAGATAACTCGTGAGGAGGCAAGTGATTAAGATTGGAGTATCGCCTGGCATTTGTCGCAGCCTTTTGACGAACCGGATGCGCCGGTTTCCATGGAGATCCAAAAGTACCCCATTCTCGCATGATTTGCATCGAGCTCGAGCATTCATGTGAGGGCCGCAGGTACCACCATGTATTTCTTTCATGAGTCTCGGTAGCCTCTGTTTGCCGATACATCGCAGAGGGGGCCTTGATAACGCTTCTTGTATAGCATATTGCCCAAAAGAACATAATGGGAGGCGAGCCGCTCTGTGGCCGAGAGACTTTTCGCTTTGATTCCTTCTTTATATTCCCCATCTTCATTTTTGAAAGGGGCCTCGCCATCCTTCGTGCAATCGGTAAACTGAGTGTACCAGTGGATCATTGGCCGGTTCGGCTTCGCTTCGATTTCAAAGCAATAAGCGGGATTTTCTCTTCTACCGACTCGAATGGTTTGACGGACTTCCCTTCGTATTTCAACGAGAGAGGCTAGTGTAGCCAGAGCATCTCGCGAACCCGTTTCGGTCTCTCGGTAATGAAAGCCGATTTCTTTGAATTGAGCCACTAGTTCTTCCATGTAAGTATGATACTTCGCAAACCCGGATCCACGGTCTTCCATTTGTTAGAGACCCGATTGATGATGAGGGCAGAGTCACCATACACCTCCAATTCCTTGATATTTCTTTTCAAGGGCGGCTTCCAACCCGGCTATGCAAGCTTCATATTCAGCAGTCATTGTTGGTGACTTCGAAGTTCAGCCTTATCAAGCATGGGGTGTGTTCGTCAAGAGGGATCGACCGTAAGCATTCCTATTCCGTTCCCCTTTTGTTTGATGCCCCGTCGAAGAAGAGTTGCCGCCGATTTTCTCCTTCTAGAGCGAAGATTCCATCATCGGGAAATTGGGGTTCAGTCCCTCGGGACTCATCACTTGGGAAATCGGCCAAATGTTCTCGCCATTATGCGTCCTTTTACGCATTTCCTTGAAACATAAGTGATGTCATATTCGGCCAAAAAGAACGACCATTTTGCCAACCTCATGGAGATGGAAGGCTTGTCGAACGTATATTTGATGGGGTCTATCCTTGAGACAAGATGTATCGGGTGAGACCGCATGTAGTGTTTCAACTTTCCCACTACCTGCACTCAAACCCGCGCAAGTCTTCTCGCAAGCAGAGTAATTGAGTTCGCTTCCTTGGAGCTTTCGCTACGAAATAGATGGCATTTTCGACCTTGGAATCTTTCTTCTCTTGAGCTAGCATAGCCCCAATTGCCGTATCCGTGACGCTTAGATATAGCAAGAGTGGCTTTTGCCGATGTGGTGGGCAAGAGAATCGGGGATTCACAAGGTATGCCTTGATCTGTTCAAAGGCAAGCCGACATTCTCGGGGTCCATTCTTGTAGGCATTTTTCTTCATCAACTTGAAGATCGGCTCGCAGACGAGGTCACCGATTTACAAAGCGGCTTATGTATTGCGCCTTTCCCATAAAGGATTTCACTTCGTCGTTGTCCGGGCGGCTTCATTTCAACTATCGCCTTGATTTTCTCGGGGATCTACTTCGATTCCCCGTTCGTCACCATATATCCTAGCACCTTACCTCGTCTTACACCGAAGGTGCACTTGGCCGGATTCAGCCTCATGTCGTGGTCTCTGAGGCGGCCGAAGAATTTTCTCAAATCAACAAAGTGCCGCCATCTCGATCCTCCGGAATGTATTATCATGTCAGTCCACATAGACCTCAATTTCTTTGTGGATCATGTCATGGAACAGAGCCGTAGCCGCCCTTTGGTACGTAGCCCCAAAGATTCTTTAGTCCGAACGGCATGACCGTGTAGCAAGAGGTGCCCCAAGGGGTTGTGAAGGCCGTTTTGGCTTGATCTTCTTCTCGCCATTTTGATTTGGTTGTAGCCGGCAAAACCGTCGACGAAGGATTTAACTTCATGGTTGGTCGTGGAATCTACCAAAATGTCGATGTTTGGCAAAGGTGGGGAAATCGTCTTTTGACCGGCTTTGTTCAAGTCTCTCGAAGTCTACGCAAAGACCGGATCTTTCCGTTGGCCTTGGTTACCGTTACTATGTTGGAAAGCCATGTAGGGTATTCAATGACCCCGATGAACCCCGCCCGAGCATCTTTTCTATCTCCTCTTTCACTTGTAGGGACCATTCGGGCTTAATTCTTCTTAGCTTCGCTTTACCGGCTTGACTTCCGGGTCGAGCGGTATTCGGTGCTCAACTATGGAAGGATCGAGGCCTCGGCATATCTTTATAGGACCATGCGAACACATCCACAAATTCTTTTAGCAAATTTCAATTAGGGCATCCCTTTCAAATTCCTTCGAAGAAACTACCAATCAAGGCTCTCTTTAGGCTCTTCCGCAGCCTCCTGATTCACACTCGTCAAAATCTCTTCGGCAAACTGGGCTCGATTTTCCTCTTCCTGACAACCCGCTTAAAGATTTCTTTGATATATTGTTCATTTAATGTGTCTCGCTTCTTCATCTAGTGAATCGTTATTAACTGCTTTTAGATTATTAGTTAATTCATCATTAGTTAAAGTGGCAATTAAGGGATACTCGTAAAGGTTCGTCATTTCATCGAGAATAAGAGGGAATACAAAGATTGGCTACAATTTCGTGGTCTTCGTGCGTGAGGCCATCGGACGATTCTAAGACTCAAACTCAACAATGAGAGACTCTGAGGACTTTACAAAGGTTGACACGAAAGGATCTGGGACCAATCCAAGCTTGGTGATCATTTCCTCTTTGGTCGCGGACGGGCCCGAGAGAGTTTCCCAATTCTTTAGCGCATCGCCGTTGGTGGCTTCACAACTCGGGAAAGGCATGGTCTCGTGCTCCCTCTTCGCCGTTGCTATCATCTCTTTGTCTCGAACCGTAATCAATTGTGTTTGGCGTCCGAAAGCCGAGCATGTGGATGTAGGGATCTTCCTCGCCCTGGGATTTCCATTTCGTCACAATCCGACCGCTCAATCCGTATGTAAGGACGCATTGCGTCTCGGTGTGCCGCTAGAAAATCTCATGTCCCATACTCGAGCGGAAAGGCTCGGGCAGTGCTTCAAAGAAGGAGGACGTCCCACACGACGTTCATAGATTCGAGCCGAGTCCGCCGGTATTTGTCGACTTTTATCATGAAAATCTCTCGCCCGGCGAGGCCAAAGAAACGGGTTTGCAGAATGCCGACAAATCTCGTGATTGAGGACCGGAGACTTGTGTGCCTCAGATCATGGCGGTGTTCGCCGTTTCCTTCCAAGACGCTCCAAGTGTTGGAAATAACAATTAAATTTGATGAATCGAACTTCTTCTGAGTCGGCTCGCTTGAGTGTGTTGACATAGTTGGCATCAGCCGGATTCCAAAGGATGCCGGCGAGACTTGCCTCTTGAAGGGTGTAGCCCTTGTTTGACTGTGGGCATTCTTGGCTATTGTTTCACTTTTCGTTCCCTATGAGGAAACCGTCACCCCTTATGACTTCAAGGTCTCCCGCCGGCTGATGAATTTGACGCATTGGTGGAGAGCGGAGGCTATGGCTTTCATGTGATGCAACCAAGGGCGCCCTAGTAGGGCCGTGAACTCGGAGGGGATATCCATTACATGGAACTTTGCGGGCACCATTTGGGTTTCGTACTGCAGTTCCAGAGTCACCGTCCCTGCAATGGGACGAGACGAACCGCCGTAGCCTCGACACCCGGTAGATGGGATCATACGCCTTTCATTTACATGCGGAGGGCCCTCATCATGCCGAGGGGAAGGACGTTTACCGATGATCCATTGTCCACTAATACCCCAGGAGTGATATGGTGTTGAGCCGAATAGTGATGTACAAAGCTTCATTGTGTTTGGGAGACATCTCTTGGCAAATCTTCATCGCAGAAGGTGATCATACTCCCATATAGGTGAGGATCATAGATTTGGTCCCCGTCTCGGGATAGAGAGTCAATCAAGCCGCCACTTCGTGCTTTTTCTTGCGAGGTAGAGCCTTTGCCGAAGCTTCCGGGTTATACTCGATGCCTTTTGTGGCGTTGCCATCTCCGGTCAACATGTTGATTGAGTGGGAGCGCTAAACCGGCGCTGGGTCTTTCTTTGTCGGTGTGCACTCTGGAGCTGGTCAAATCGAACCTTGCTGCCCTGCGGGGATAGATTTCGAATGGGCAAGTAGAGTTACCTGTGTCCACGTGATTCGCGTCCGAAAGTCTCAATTCCGTCGTTGGCAAGGCTTTTCTCGCTCTTTCACCCCTTTTTGCTTTGGGGAAGACTGACCGGAGTAGAGTACATAATAATCAAATCCCCTGCATGGCTCCCCGAGCGTTCCCACACCGTTATCACCGGCCTCGAATCTCTCCTTCAATTTTTGGCTGGAGGAAATTTTCTTTTTCTTAGGAGGACGGTCCTCGTGTATCCAGTCCTTCCCGATAGTCCCTTTCAAGGCATCGGGACAAATGATGCCAAATATCCCACCAAATGTGTTCTACGGCCGGTGGCGGATTTGGGACCTCGTGTTGAGCGGTGCCCGAATGACTTTGGGTGGAACTGGTCCGGGGATTCGCTGCCGGGCTCATCTCGGTAGCGAGTGATTGGACTCCGCCGGATAATGAGAGATATTGAGGTCCCTGGGAACGGCATATGTTTGTCCTTCAAGGTAGCCCCGCCGCTGGGCTGATATTTGTTAAGGTCCCGAAGTGGCGTGTGGCCTCTTCAATCCAGCCCGCCGTCCTGCTCCTGGCGTTCTTCCGTGGCTTTGATGGCTGACCATATTTCTTCAATTGTTCCCCGATTTTCATCACTCAGCCGATATTTGTGGGATCATCACTTTGAGAGGGGACAACTCGACAAGATACCGAACTCTTTCGTCCCCGATCGTCGTTGGGGGCCAGCTGCCTCGTAAGTCGACGGGCAGGAGTCCCGGCGGTGGAAACATAGGAATCTTGGGGTGGCATCTCGATGTATCCGGACGATTAAGAAGAGGAGGAGAACCCTCTTCCTTCTTTGCGGTAAAAGTGCCATCGGAATTGAGACTGATAGTCAAACCATGACTTGCGATAACCCCAAGAGGTCATCAATTTGAGCCTCATGCTCGAAGTCTCATCTGTTTCTACCAATCGGATCCAACATCGGCGTCCTGCTCGAGGGATTTTGGAGGACGGAGCAATGTGGTCCCCATCATTACCGGGCCGATGGTACATTCTGAAACCCGAGTCCTAACAAACGGCGAAGCTGATGACGCGCTTGACTCTTCCTAACTAATCAAACGATGACCCGTGCCCGAAACCAAGCTTTGTGCGGAGCCGCGGGGGAAAGGACACGAAGGTTCGATGTCTGGGAATGGAAGGAGGGTAGGTGTTTGGGCTTTTGGCTCATGCAACATGCGATTATTTGTTCACGTTTACTTAAAACATGTTTTATTAACCTAATCGGTTGAAAAGATTGCTTCTTCTTTTCGCAAACTACTCTGGATCCTCGGATCGTGGCCCCGTCACTAATACTATAAGCCCTCGTATTCCACCCGTATTTCGACCTCCCAGGGTGGATGCCCCGGCGAGGGTCCTATAGGCAAGCGGGTCCCACCGACCGAAAGAAAACGATCCTAAAAGTCCGGCGGGTAATCGAGTCTTAACGAGCATTCGATGTAAATTACGGACAAAGCCGACGTCAAAATTCAAGATCATGTCCGAGGGCTCGACGGGAAAAGATCGGCATGATTTAGGACTGATAAATGTCCACGATCGGGAGTCTTGACTTGTC